>WOGN01009484.1:0-10801 GCA_015342105.1 Leptinotarsa texana | reverse complement strand
TTATTAACTATACGTGTAACTGCTGTTAGTGGGGAGATGAGTTTTTCTAAGCTAAACCTGATGAAAACCTATCTGCGATCGACAATATCGCAATCCCGATTGACAAACTTGGCAACTTTGTCAATCGAGAATGAAATTGCTGAAAACATCGATTTTGATAAAATAATTAGTTTTTGTTATAAATGGTTATTTCTTTTTTCATATCGGTTTGAATTGCAGTTAGGGGGCACCGTATAAATCTCGCCCAGAGCGCTGGTAGTGCTAAAACCGGCACTGATTATTGGTCCATTATTTCTGGAAGAAAACTTGTCTGGTAATATATACCTGGAAATGTTGTGAAGAGACCATCGATCCTATTATAACTTACCAGCTAGAAATTCAAATGGATGCAGAAGGTAATGAACTTTTGCAGGAGGATATGTTACATTTCCAGCAGGACGGTGCCCCACCTCATTATTTTCTTCCTGTCCGACAGTGGTTAAACGAGAGATTTCTGGGTAGATGGATTAGCACAAGGGGAGCTGTTGAACGGCCTCCGAGATCACCGGATTTAACACTCCTATATTTCTTTCTTTGGATGCATCACCTTCTGGTATTGAAGAACTTAAAAGACGAATTACAGCAGCATTCCAGTCGAATGTTGCTGTAATTATTACGGTTTAGAGCAAAATGGACTATATTTCGAACAGTTTATAAGATAAGCGTAAGTTGATATGTTTGAAATGTCTTTCTCGCGAATTAAATTTTATTTTGTAAAAGGATAATAAACGACAAATAAAATATACCACGCGTAATACATTTACTCCTGTCATTCAAAAGTTGGAACAGTGCCACCTACTTTTCTAACCATTTTCATTAAAAGAATTCACTACAAATGCATCTCAAAACAGGCAAATTCTTATTACATGTGTAAGTTTAGAACGCTATTTTTCGCAAACTGCTCATCAAAAAATAAAACGTCAGGGTATCGTTGGAAGCAGAATTAAACGCCAATCAAAATGACGTTCCACTTCACACCCCTTCCCATTTATGATTCTAAGGGTAACATCTATCCCGCCTTAGGGGTTGAACCGCGAGGGCTACAAATATTCCCTGAAAGTGTCCCCCTTGACTATAAAATTGTCCTGTATTTTCGATTCCTCATTATTTACTGGAAAGAAGATATTAAGGGTGATAAGTTTTCAAATTGACACCCTGTGTATTTGAAAATATATTGTCGATGTTTTCGTATTTTTCCGATGTCAAAAAATGGGAAATGTCTCGAATAGATAGTTTCTGGATAAGACGACAGTACCAGATTTTGAAAACGGTTTTTTTTAGTTCTGATATTTTTATTTTGTTGAAGGACAATTGTTTCTGCTCTCCATGTATGGCTTGATAGTTACCCTGAAGACTTCAAAGATCCTCCTAACCATTCAGCACTTCGTCAATTACTTCATTTCTGTGAAGAATACCTGCCATCCACTGAACTTGATTCCAAAGTCCGTCACAGGATAGAACGGTGAGTTTCTTCTTCATCCAAAAAACCTAAAAATGATACATATGTACGATGGGGGACTATTTATATTTTGGGAACTGGCAACATTAATGTTTGTAATTGGTAAATGTGGCAAAGTTTGACATTTTTTAGCATAAACGTACTCACAATGGGGAATGTTCCTTCTGACGAAAATCAAGTAGTTTTCATAAAAGAGCTCTAAAACAACGCATTTTAAAATTATCATTTCAACGTTTTTCTTTAAAAAATTATTTCAGTATTTAAAAAAGAGGAATGAAATAATGCATTCAACATTTAAAGGGATTCGTTTCTATATCACCATTTGGCAACATCGGTTATAGCTAATAAAGGACAATGAATCTGTTACCTGTATCAGACAAACAAAGATGACATATTTCAGAGGCGTGCTGTTCTGTTTACTTATGTTCCGAGTTCCGAGATATTCTGTGACATATGACATTTTGTGCACCTAACCTACTTTCCTCTATATAAATAAATAAATAACAAAACAACCGTTGTTTATGTGGCTTATGGAGGTAGTATTGAACTATAATTTATATTTTACCTTAATTGTTGATTTATAACGATAATTTTCATTTTTTAAAGTAGAATATCTAGGTACGTATAAATTATTTCAACTTGATATATGCGCTGTTGCCAATATGTGAATTAGAAACAAATCCCTTTAAAAATTAAAACCCAACACTTGAAACATCAATTTGAACACTTTTCGAAGTGAACTTGAAAAACTCATGATTTGAACTCAACTTTATTTTGTTCAAACTTGCATTTGCTGTAATTACCTAAATTGAGGAAGATTTTCCATTGTGGAGTCCCAAAAAAGAATGATACAATTCTTATTCAAGGTGAAATGCACTAAACAAATTATTTGTAACTGCTACCGCGCATAAAACAGTAAACAACGCCTTGCAAATAGCTATAACAAATAAAGAAGAAAGGCGTTTGACTGGCAGAATGAAAAGATAATTCAATTTATCAAATTTGAACTTTAACGAAAATATTAAGAGTCAATATAGCAAAATCCACGAGTAGGTTTCCTGTGTGCGGAAAATTATTCATTTTTTCAAATCGAGATATAACGCATGATGTCATCTCTGTTATTCAATAGCAGATGTCTCATTTACAAGATTCTAAATGCGTTGAAAACGTACAGTCCAAAAACTTGCCAAGGTGCAATAATAATAAATGACTTTTTTTCGGGCAAGCTTCCAAAAGTTCCTTGATAAATCATCGCAGGATTGAAAACTTTTTCTCGTTGCTGACCGGGTATTTCATCGCATAAAACTGTTTAAATAATATATCTCTATCCGTATTTGTAATTACCCTAATTGGTATGACATCTGTGCGATTTTACGACGATCAATTCCTAGAAGTTTGCATCAAGGCTCGAGTAAGATTTTTTATTAGCCTGTTCAATAGAAACTATGTAAGAGATTTGATACGGTGCTTTTATCTTATAAATAATCCTGCATCATACACATTTTCACCAAGGAATGTAACACAGCATGTGGAATGGCCATGATGCTTAATAGGTGGCTCGGGGGTTTATTTACATGTCATACCCACAACACGAAGTTGATTATCATAGAATTCGATGCTTTTAACCGAAAAAACATCAAATTTAGTAGTTTAATCAAGTTTCATCGAGGAAAAATGCAATACTTACGTCTGGATGTTCTTTAACGGGTACATATACTTTTTCTGTGAGTGTGGTGACTGGTCCATCGGGTTCTGGTAACACTAAAGGCTCTTTCTTTACTCCATTTATTTGAAATAAACTTGCTCGTACTTTCGCGATTTCTGAAACAAAGAAAAAAACATCAGTGAAAACAGTTCAACAAGAAATACGATAATTTAAAATTGTTTTGAGGGACATAATTTATGTTTACCCTGTTGAGATAATATCTGTTTTCATATAATGTAGGTCAACAGAGAAATTAGTACCAGCTATTAATTGTTTTCCAAATTAGTTTGCTTTTTTTTCAACTTATTACTATGTGATGCCGTTAAGCTAATTTCAGACCGAGTTTTCCCTATGAATTCGAAATTACCCGGGCATTTGCCTTCCTTCGTCGACTTCATCGAATCCCGAGCACAAACAAGTAACAAATAAAAATCTTAGTAGGAACTAGCAAAAATTATTTTCTTTATCCTATATTCAATATGAATTTCTACAAAATAAATAGGTCATCAATCGAACAAGTTGGAACAGCTGTCATTAATATCATCAGTACCAGTACTGATGGATTAATAGCTTGTGAAACATTAACGAAGTACTTTTTTTTCTGGATACCTGCTGTAATAATTAATGAGAACTTTTCCCACAATGACAAATCATAAATTACTGAAGTAATGACCATAATTTCTCACAATCCCGAACCGACAATTTATGTCCACTCGAAATTAAAGGTGACCATTCACTGCAAATTCCAAACCAATTACCAAAGTATGTCGGACAAACCTCAAATACCGCTTTACCTCTCAATCCTATAAAGACTCTGTCGCGTTCAAACGATTAATCAAGACTGGTAATCTGTAATTTTCAAGCCACTGACAAACTTTCAAATGATTTCATGCCTTACCGATGACTTTCTTTTTTAGGTTGCAAGTTTGGCAGTGATTCGAAAACGTTACTATATTCGTAAGACTATAAGAATTTCTCTATATAGGACGGTGGTCCCAGAACTACCCGGCATAACAAAAAAACACAAAAATAAGAAAAAGGGAGCAGCTCTATACACTTCTCCCAGCGACGTTCAATACGTTTGATACCGTTTTTATAATAAGAACTGTGTTTCTGCGCAAAATAGTCTTTACTGGCGACATCAGTTCTTTATTATCGTTGAAAAATCTTTGACCACTGAGCCAGAAAATAATCCGAGGGGGTTAAATCTGTTTAATAGGATGCAATAGCAATACAAACTTTAATTTGTTAATTTTGGTCATTGCGATAATGGATTTGTGAGCAGATGCATTGCCTTGATGAAACAACATACTCCCCGTTGATAGTTTTACCTTTTTCAAGATAGTCAATGATGCCATGACATTGCCAGCAGATGAAAAGGTCTTCGCCTTCTTTGAGGCCAGTTCTTCCTTTTCTGTCTGTCTGTTTAAAAATCTGTTTTTCCGTTAACCAGCTGTCGCACCCCTGCGAACGACAACCCTCAGAAGTCGAAACTTGTGCGAGCTAAGGATTAACGAGGTCTTACCTTTTAACGTGTGATTCCTAACACGTTTTGTTAACTGTTTTGATCGTTCTTTGTCTCGGGTGTAAAGTGTTGGACTCATGTTTCTCCATGGTTATGAAACGACGCAAGAATTCTTCCTTGTTGCTGTGAAACTTCGCTAAACACTCAGTTGAAACATTTTCACGACACTGTTTTTCTTCCGAGTGTGAGCAAACGCACACAGCATTCTCATGTCAAAATTTTCGGATAATATATGATGTACCTCACTTTTATAAATGCTTACTGAGTCTGCTAGATCACACACATTCAGTCAACTATCATTCAATACCGCTTTTTGGATTTTTTTCACCGTTTCTGGAGTCGTCATCTCCACTGGTCGACCACTGCGATGCTGGTCTTGGCAGCTCTCCTTTTTCACCGAAAACGTTCGCTCTTGATGGCTGCCAAACAAATACAAAACAACACAGCGTCTTCAAACTTCAAACTTATGCTTTATAGGTTGTATACTTTCTAATACAGAAATATTTTTCAAACAACTACCGCCATCTCTAGGTAAGGCGGGGTACTACCTCGTAGATAAACTATTCTCTAGACAAGTAACCAGGTATTGGTTAATATATAGAGATAGTGGAATGAGTTTATTGATAATTCATTTCGTATTCAAAAAATACTTCAATAAGACATTTCCTCTTGACAGTTTACAAAACCATGACACTTGTTTTGCTGTCGAATATCATCTTCAGGCGTCACAATACTAGTCGTCATGCACCATAAAAATACAGCACAACACACGTAATATACGAGGAACCTTCAAATATTTGATTTTGTGACAAGAGTAAAGTACTCTTATCGGGAAATGTTATTTAGAAGAGTTGTTCAGCATTGAAAAAGTCATCTAGATTTGAAGTCATGGCCATCCAAGTGAAGTTTAATTTTTTACCCATTTTTTTTAAATGGGGGCTACGAAAAAATTTTTTGCTAAAACGATAAACAAAAGCATCGTGTATACGATAGTTCATTTTGAAAGCAAGCCTGTAATATTACACAGCTATGGTGTTAACCACGGTCAATTGTTTTGGAAAGTAAATTAATTTTCAAAGTTTTTGGTGCAAAGTTATTTTGATTTTTTGTTAATACAGAAAATTATTCAAAATTATACAGTATTGTATAATATTGAGAATTTTTCAATAGTTTATCATATCAATGAGTTTGTTCAGAAATACCTATTTTATTTTGATGTTTTGTGATTTGAATTATTGAATATTATTGAATAAGTTTTTGTTACAATACTGTATAATTTTGAGTAATTTTCGGTGATAAACAATTCAGTCTTGATGTTGTGATTTGAAGTTTCATTCAAAATATTAATGGACTGAAAATATTTTTTCAGTGAATGATTTTATTTTTCAAATAAATCTTTTGATTTGATATGTACCTCAAGCACCTTAATTCTAATTTTTCGATTTTTTTAAATATTCGAGTAACTGAATTTTTTAGGTGTACAATTTACGATAAAGTTTTCATTGTTGAAATACATATTCTAGTTTGATTTCAAATAATCGAATTAGATTTTAAAATGTATCATCCCTTTCGTTCAAAACTTTTTCTGTACTGAATCACGGGTAATTGTAAATATTTAAATATTTGATCTGTAGTACAAAATTTCGCTAATACTTATAATTCTTAAAATATGTTTTTTATTTTGATTTTATTTTGAACAACCTATCAAGGAGGTTACGTATAGCGGAATCTGCCCGCGAATAGCTCAAGCAATAATTGATAGTTACGTACAGCGCCACCTGCCCGCAAACAGAGCAAGCAATAATTGTTAGTCACTTACAGCGCCTTCTGCCCGCGAATAGATTAAGGAATAATACCGATAATTCTGTCTATACAGATCCCGAGCTTGAGTTATAAACAAACATACATACATACACACATACATGCATACATACAGATGAGGCTAATATAAAGCGTGTAAAAACATTTCCTGAGATTTTTCAAAATAAGAGTACTTTACTTTTGCCACAAAATAAAATATTTAGAGGCTCCTCGTATATTACGTGTGTTGTACTGTATTTTGTTGGTGCATGCAAACTTTGTCGAAAAACCCTTAACAAATAAGTTTCCCATATGGTGCATACTTTGGGGATGACACTGTATAAAGCATTAACTAGGCAGTATGTTAACGCCTGAGAAAGCTATTGTATAGCGAGACACGTGTCGCGGTTTTGTGATATGTCAAGTACGTTATAATGGATTTTCATCAAATATCATGTTTTCTAGATAATTCATTTCATATCGACAATCAGTAAATACTTATAATGTTTTGCAAATATCAACTATAAAAAGCTTATGAAAATATGAATGTTACCTTCCGAAAAAATGTGGTTTACCAAACCAAGAACACATATTTCTCAATTTTTTTTCAAGTTCAACGGTAGATATCAGGTCAGTAACCATATAAAATCCCATGTTTCAATCAGCACTGAACGTCTCTTGTCACTTATCGACCCCACTGCAACATATTGAATTTTCCACGTGAATGGCCTCCTTTACAGCGACAAGATGCTTCGATGATTTCTGATCCGTGAACAACAGAAAAACCAGAGGCGAAATATTACAGAGGATCCCCAGGCTAGCAATTACCGTCGAACATTGCGACCACTTACAAATCTCGAAATCCAAAGATGGAAACGAGTGATTAATTAATTTATTCGATATATAAAAATGGATGTTTTCAATTAGAATTCAACGGAGACAAGAGAACGTGTTTGATTAATATTTCAACGAATTACGCGGTCGGATTGTTCTGTAATTATGTTGATTATACAGTAGAAATTCATTGATAATTACTTCGCTGTCTATACGTACCTATTTATCTTTACAAATCGTTGTAATGAATCTAAATGTTCCTATTCATGCAAAACTTTTATACCAGGGATAAGAAATATGATATTCATAACTTAACAATTTCATGAAGAAATCATAACCTTACAAACTCCTAAAGATTCAAAAGGTGAACATTATGAATGGTCTGGCCCGTTTCTTTAGGAAAATTAGTAACACTATCGCTAAGATGTTAGCAAAACGCGTATAGAAATAAAAAATGTTTATGAAAATTACTATATTATCATGGATAATAAGTGAAAATAAAGAATATTTGCGGAATCTGGCAACTACGGAGATGTGTCTCCATCCTGCTTTTGTGTTGCATGCAGACACCTATTTCCAGCTCATTCATTAGTGGAAAAAATAAAATTCTTCCAACTTGACCAATAGTGGAGCTAAAGTGTTTTGGATCATTTGCATTAAATCACTTATCACGAACCAGGTATTCATAAAAAGTAAACTATATATTCATTAATATAATTGCAATTATCATTAATACTTGATCAGCAATGTATTTACACAGAACAGTAATCTACTTATTATATTTATGATCTACATAAAATGTAATTAAAAATATTTGAGTGCTACAAGCTAAACGTCACTGAAGCACAGAACATATTTGATTTCTGTGATTACATACAACACATTCACGCACTGTGTTGAATGACAACCCTTTCTTTGTTTTTATCCGAGCATGCGGAAAAATACGTAAAATATGTCACATCACAAAACATATTAGGAAGTGATGTATGTCTCTATAAAGTTTGAGTTGAGTTTTACAAATCCCCCGCACATTGGCAACACTGCAGGCAGTGAATTGACAGCAGTGACGAGTAACGTTTTCCTGTTTAGAGACAGCTATCGGGAGGTCATAGAATTTATATTTTCAGAAATTGTGCATTTCACAATTGTATTATAGTGTTCTATGGAAATTAGAAGGAGTATGTTCTGACTGTATGCCTGATGATAAATTGGTAAGTATAAATTGAGCCACTGGTTATTTTTAGTTAAACATGGGTTGTTAACTTACATTGCAGAAAATATTTTATTTGGATTACTTTCTTGGTGCTTTGAAACATTGATTGAAAATGCAGTTGTGTGTTAACGTGGTCCCAGAGTCAACTAAAACAAAGTCAACAGTTATGAAAGAATTGTACAAAGGGGGAAAGGAGTTCCTGATTTGTTCGAACACGAATGTAATAAAATACATTCATTTATGAAAAAACGCAGATAAATAATATTCTATAAAAATATTTGAAAGACTCAACAGTGTTACGCATTCTGTTGGTTGTTGAAGGTCGTATAAGAGGAACTGCTATAGATATTTTTTTCTCTATTCACAAACATCCTTCCAACAGATTTGATGAATAGAATATCAAATATTAAATGAGAAATGTTGACATAGGGCCTGGTCTGTACGTCGAATGACTAACAGTTAATTCGATTATACAACGCATCATTAAGTTCTCTCTCGTTGCATTATTATAACCTAAAAAGTATGCCCAAATGGGGACGCTATTAAAACTGAAATATATGTTTATTGTGTCTTGTAATGCTTTCCAGCCTGGCATAAAATAGTCTACAGAGTCCGAGTGGTATCTAATTTACGGAACGAGCATTTTCTTTTCTTGTACCGTCTATATAAGGAATAACCTCATTGTATGTTAAAACGTTCGATATATCTGTTACGAACAATTAAATTTGCCTGGTTCGATGTATCCGATATCTCTTTGTGAAACGTTTCGAAATTTTACCTACTTAAGAACGGATAAAAAGTTTTCGTAATATCATATTCGCGGCACGAGATGCGGCTGTGATGCAATTTGAGAAAACGCCGTACGGCCGAAAATTACTTGTTTTTGACTGACAGGGCATAATAAAATACAAACCTGAAATCACAGAAGGGTTACTGAAAAACATTTTATATATGCACATCATATACAAATGCACTTTTGTTAAATAAGTTTAAAAATTCATCCTGGTGGAAAAATTAATTCAATTACTTTCCAATAATACGAGGTTTATTGAAAATATAAGGTGAATTTTCATTTTTCACAAAAACCATTTGTTGATTCATCAACTTCTATTTTGTTCCCACAAAGAAGTCTCCTCCTCCTCAGACATAATAATAACAATGATGAATAATAACAGATGAAATGACAATAGTGGAAATTTTACAGGTTATAATAATAACCAGGGCATCCGAGTGTCATAACTCACGTTATCTCATGATATGAATTATGATATCTAATAGTAACATTCATTACAAAGAAAGTTTTTAAGTTTCTTTTGAAAACAATGACGTTGCCTTCCAATCTTTTACAGGCAGACAGATGCTTTAGAAATTGAATTCTTCTGTATATTGGGCTTCTCCCATACAGACTACTCCCATGAATATTACTGGAGTTCTTTCCCAATACCAAATCGTTATTTTTAACACCTCGACACATGTTTCGATCACCAAGTGACCATATTCAAGATGAAGGTTAAACTGGAAACTTTCCTAAGCTAACGCTGTTTATGCTATACAGATATACTATAGAGGTAAACTATATAGGTATACCACCCATACAAGTATACCACCCATACAGGTATACCCCCCTAAATTAATTTTACAATTTGCGTAAATCCTATATTATTTTAACAAGTTAAGCTAAGGGATATCTAACATTTTTGACGTTTTGGTAATGAGGAGACTATATGGAGGGTTAGAATACGATATATTTAGAAAAGAAACAAAAACGTAGATGTATATTCCTGACATTTCAAATCACTGTGGACAGCACAAACGTGCTGGGTTGATTTTTTTAGTGCATCATCAAAACAGATAAACGTACAATACAGGAAATAGCAGCCACTAACGGTTTCTCGAGGGGTATTGTAGATGATATAAAAAGGAAGAAGTTTAGGTAAAGATTGAACGAAATCTCGACTTTCAGAAAGGACAAAAACTAAGATAAATACATCTCAGTTCCATACCACCAATATACGAAGAACTTTAGAAAGATTTTCGAGGAAGTAGGTATGAAGGTGTTTTTTTAAACAAGTCATATACTGCAGAGCCTTTTGGGAAGTCCAAAAGACAAAGTCGAGAATTCGGAAAAATCTGGAATTTACGAAATTGAATGTAAGGACTGCGATGCAAAATATTATGGACAGACAAAAAGATCTATTAAAGTGAGATATAAGGAACACATAGCAC
>WOGN01009483.1:0-10801 GCA_015342105.1 Leptinotarsa texana | reverse complement strand
TTGAAAATTGGGCAAATTTTTGATATTTTCCATTTGTTAGGAAAGCATCCTGTACTCAGTGCTAGATTGAAGATTGACTGTAATGGTATGGCTAGGAAGTGTGCACAATCTTTAACGAAAAAGATAGGTATGTTATCATCCCAGCTTGTGAGTTTTAGTTTGTTGAGAGATACGCAGATTTCAATTAGTGAAAAATGTTTTAAAGAAATGATAGGATTGTTTGAGATAACATTCGTGTGTTCATATGATTGTAGGGGTGAATATGCACTTTCAAAAAATTGTGCGAATGCATTAACGATTTCAGAGGCATTGTTGTATTCAACATCGTCCCAGAATAGAATACTAGAAATTCTTGATGTACCTTTCTTATTTTGAATTTACGACCAGAAATTGGTAGGATTTTCTTCGATTGCCCTTTCAAATTCATTTTTATATTATCCTTATGAGATCGGAATTCTTCTTTGAGAATACCTGAGTCTGTAGTTTTCAGTTTTCTGAAAATATTATTTTTTCTTTTGATATCGTTGGATATTTCATTATTGAACCAGGGAGGATATTTTCGAATGAAGTTGTGACTAACCGGAACACATTGACTAATAATGGGGTTAATAATGAATAGAATAATTCTGTAGCTGAGTTAACTTCTATACAATGGTCGATGGGCTACCAGTCAACATTTTGCATTGGAGTATAAAAAAGGGGAAAATTGGCTTTACGAAAGTTATACCTCCTTTCTGATGAGTTATATGGTATTGCTTGTTCTGGTGATGAGAATTCTAAAATTATGTTCAGTGCTGGGTGATAGCCATCTTCGTTTAGAAGGGGTAGTTCATCGTGGGATACAGAGCATTGAAAATTAGATAAGACAAGGTAAAGTAAACGATTTGAAATATTAAGCAGATAATTGAATTGATGTAGATTGTCCAAGTTGTGATTTCCATTTATGAGATTTTCGTTTGAATAGTTTGGTATATTGAAATCACCTGTAATGAGAATATTGTTATCGTATAAACATTCAAGTGACTCTAGAGTTTCAAATAATTTCAGGATATGAGCTTCGATAGTACTTGGAGGTATGTAAATCACAAAGATGAAAAAAATATTGTGCTTGAATACAATCTAACAACCTATGACATCAATAGTAGAGAAGTCACCCTCGAATTCAGAAAGATCAATTTTCACAGCCTGACAGTCATCTCTCACTGATAACAGAACGCCACCACCTCTAGATACGGAGCATGCTCGTGGTTTCTGTCTTTTCTGAAGACCACATAATTATCAGTAAAGAGTTCCGAGTTGTAAACGTTGGATTAGATCCAGGATTCTGCGATGAAATTGATATGGAAATCGGTTCCAGAGATATATTAGTAAAAGGCCTTTGTTTTTGAATTGAGACCTCTGACATTTTGATAGTAGCACTATACATTGATGAGGGACTCCTGTTTAGACGAGCTTAGTGGTTTTTTATGATTCTCGGCTCTTCATTTATGTTTTATTTTCAGATTTATCTCACCATTATTCATGCGATCAATTAACTGTTTCTTCATATCTTGATATTGTTTCATTCATAATATCAATATAATAATGAATTTTGGCTGAAACTTTCTAATTGATGACTGACTGCATTAATTATCTGATTAGAATTGCATTCAACCGAACAAGACTTATAACTTGTTAACTTATTTTGTTTCTAAATTACCGCTGTGTTTCATCACATTTCTCTTCTGAGGGGGTTCTTGTGAGAATCTAGAAGATTTAGGTTCATTTACTGATATTGACAATTATCGATAATTTTCTTTGGTTTGACAAACAAGTTACTAATTCCATTATGATCTATAGATCAATCTTCTTCTTGCGCCTATGAGGAAGATTATATATATGTTACAGAAATGTAAGCACACTTACAAAGTGAAAGTACTACAATCAATAACATGTGGAAACCAAAATTATTATTATCAGAGCATGAACCATATCATTCAATTAGAGACATAGGGCATAGTGATAACCAATTAAATAATTTACGAAATTATATTGTTGAACTAATTGATTTGCTGGTTTGGTATGTGTTTCACTAACGGACAGATCCGCTATTAGTCAACTTCATAGCTGTCACTAACACTCGATAATGACCAAGTGGTACTGTTCTCCACATTACGGACATTGTAAGTTTCCATTCATTATAACACTGAAAGTCATTCAGGTATTGTTCGATCAAATGATGTAACCTGCAATTGCGACTATTATGATTTGAACATATAATATACTTAATACATGTTTTTTATATAAGACACATACAGAGTGTCCCAAAGTATTTGTGTGTTCATCAACATAATGTCATTAATACCTGATACTTTTCGAAAAATTGACAAAATAATGCATTGTAATTGGTTAAGGTACGATATAACATATACATCTGTAATCATAAATCATAAATACAAAATACAGCACTCACAAGAATTACCAGAGTAATAACCAGAAAAAAAGTACTCAAAACACTATTCAACTCGTTTGATTATTTGCGTCGATCTCGAGTAACATGATTGAATCAGAAACCTCCATCTGAAATTCTGCCATATTTCTCAAAAGATATTCGAAAAATCACAGCACAGAATTCAAAATAAGACTATGAATAAAACTAGGTAGTGTCATGAAAGCAATTCCTTTCCTTTCAAGCAATCACAAATACATGTTAACTACCGTTCTTTCTTTTGCTTTCGCATGTCCGAATAAGACAACTGCAACTGTTTTAAAATGATTACCACAGCTCTTTCCAATTTTTGATATGCCTCCATGTATTCATTCCAATACAATGGCACTGTTTGAAAAACAATCCAATTTGCTCCCAAATCACAAAACCCGTAGAAAGTTGGGTAGAAGTCCATTCTACTCGTACGAGAAGCGTTGCATTCGGCATAATGATTTTATGTATGTCAATGAAGTGTACTTCTTATGGAATTCGATATTTATGATTACTGAAAAAGTACAAATTCAAATAAATGATCAAACACTCGACAGTTCAGATGATACAGCATTTCTGGGGATAACCATGGATACATGTCTGACTTGGAAAAAACATTGCACCCTCGTGATGAACAAATTGTATTAATTATGTTACCTTTTCAGAAACCTCAGAAGCATTTTAACAGAACAACAACTATTAACATTATATAACGCGCAAGTTGCGTCAAGGTTGCGATATGGTATATATTACTATTTTCAATAAACTCCCTAGGTGTTTAAAAGATCTAACAAACCTCAATAAATTTAGTAACTTGTTGAAGAATTATTTGATTGAGAATTGTTTTTATAATTTGCAAGAATTTTACAATTCGTAATATGTAAGTGTATCTGTGCTGTATTTTATTTTATTTTAATTTTGTTGTTGTTGTTTTGTTGTTTTTTTAATTACAACCGTGTCGCTCGCACTGTGAAATTCGTGACTTTGTTTTATGTTTACTTTGACGATTCCAATACATGTTATCTACGTCTAATGGAAAATAAATATTATTATTATTATTACCTCACAGCCAGTGCTGCCAATCAGGAAAAGGCTGTTTCCCCTAGTTACAATTGGAAAATCTCCAAGAGGAGGAGCTCAATTTATCATCACATAACCGTTTTTCCATAATATTCCAATATTTTACACAGGAAACAACAGGATAATGAAACTAAATGCATTCGAAAAATTTTCAATTTTTCACTACCGATGAAGCTACGGTGTCAGTGAAACTCGTCTAGAATTAAAAAAAAAATATGAAAATTATTCACTTATCTTCATGGATATTCTTTTTGATTGTTCATACATTACTTGTTCCTGTAATTCAATGTCTCATATTCACACAAGTTATAAGAATATCTGCAGTTATTCTTTGAATGGACAGTGTCCAGTGGGTATCTTTGTGATTATTCTCAGCCAATTCCTACTTGATCGGGGCAGTTCCTGTTTTTTTTTATGAAACTTTTTTCTATAAATATTTCCCTCTTATATTAACAGGTATATTTTCCCAGTTTTTTTAATGGTTTTGATTGATTCGTTTCCTGACTTGATTTTGATGTCCTCAAGTAGTTACTGTGCTCACACTTTCAGTTTGGTAAAATTTTAGAAGTACCATATAAAATGAACTGGTTAAGAAATGCATTTCAACTTTTCTATTCAGTTTTGAAATTACGAGAAAGACTTTAATATTCTCTCAATTTATCAAAAAAAATTATAAAATATCCCAGTCCATGGATAATTATGAGTAGTGGATCCCTCGGAACATCAAATTATCCATATCAAGCTTTGTGAACTATCCTCACAACATATTATACGAGATTGTGTCATCTGTCCTTCATAATTGTCATAAGAAAAATGACAGATGTCTGTCAAATGGAAGGTACAAAAGTTCTCTCTCTTTTTTATTTATTTTCTCAAAGCTGACCTCTAGTAGAAGCACGTTCCTCATTACATATTTATGATGATTTTTGAGCCGATAAAAGAAACACAAATAGAATTGCTGTACTTTTATCATCTTCAAGATAACATATATTATAATCTTTCAATTGTGGATTTTGCCCTGCATATAGAACCTTAGCCTCGATGATGGTATCATCATTACCCTGTCATGTTATTTCAGGCCTACTTGTTCTTGCTTCAGTATCACCTCACTTCATCAACACCCCACCTTGTACATCTGCCTGCTTTCGTTGAGCTTCCCCGAATTGCATAACCAACCCCCAAATAATATACTCTAGGAACTACGTAACATAACCCGAGATCCATACTTCCACCCACCTTGGTCTGCACGAACCTATTCATCGCCAAAAGTCAGATGAGACACCAAAACAAGTAAGATCATTCCTTGATTTTGTTAGATGCTTATGCCTGCTAGCCATGCCTGGCTTCCTGCATTCCTTTACTGAAGGCATCTTGGGTCCAGCTATCCATAGTAGTACTGTAGATTTATCAAGACTAATATAAAAAATGGCAAGTCTTGTCAAGTTAATTCAACTTACTGGATATAAACCTCAAGTACACTCCTGGTACCCTCTCAAATTGTCATCATTATACATCCTTAATGACTGCTAGCGACTGTGAAGTAATCCTCGGTTGAAACTTTTGCTGTTGCCTGTTATTGTCTCTGTTATTGTTTTTGTCTCTGTTATTCTTTCATGAACTCGGAAGCAGAATTGGCCAAGCAACGAAAGAGTACCGTTCTACCTCTTTTTTGATAGAAAGAATTAGTATTGCTATTCAACGTGGTAATGCTGCTTTGGTCCTTGGAACTATTGGTCTTTGGAACTATTCCTCCTTAATGAGATCATGCATTGCCCTCATTTCATTTCTCTTCGAAACAAGCCTAGATATGTGGATATTAATCAGTCTCCTACCAAGGTTAATTCGCAAGTGATTGATCCACCTTCTTCTCTTTCAGTGTGGTCAATGGACTCAGGTCATTCTTGCCCCCAAATATGAGTTGCAGTACGTAGTTCTGGTGTCCTTCCAGTGAACGAGCTTCAAAGAGCAAGAACCACATCGATCCCTCTACGAAACCCTTCATCATTTGAAAAAATCGATTGCAGTTTGAGAAATGGTTCTTATGCTTTTTTTGTGAAAAATATTTTTTCCTACGAATCAGTAGAGAGTTATCCTGAAAATCTTGAGAAGAAAATTGGATTAGATAATTTAGGAAGCATATGCTAGATGAATAGCATTTTACAAGTGTTATTCAAGACGAAGAAGAAAAGTTTTAACGATGAACGAGAACAGGAATGTTTCCTACTCCACCAAACTCAAACACCTGTTCATGCAGCTGCAGTTTCGTAAGAATGTATCATCTTTCTCATAAACAGATTTCTTAAAGTCTTTGAAGTCCACTAGATACTCGTTAGGACAACAAATGGATTGTTTCAAATTCTTGGGGTTCTTCTTAAATACTTTTTGTAAGCAAAAAATAGCAGAATCAATACTCCTGATCGTTCTGGATTAATGGTTCCATACAGTCTATCTCATCTTGTGTTTGTAAATATTTTGCTGGAAAAATCCTCGCGTATTTACTTGTTCACTTTGAAGTGCACGTTCGAAAGGTAGCAAAGACGTATGCGAATTTCTAGAACTTCAACTAACGTTTCCTAATATAACTAATAACTAGCAAAGCTTATTGTTAAATCATCTGAAAATGGAAATTTTAACAGGTGATGATCGACTGTATTACCAAACACGCGCCAAACTAACTGACTATTATAAGAAAACAAGTATATCTGAGGCACCAGTCAATCTAATAATAACAATGGTGATCTTCAAACATGACTCAACCTCTGACGGAGGCACCAAACTCTTACGAAGGTTCGTAATAGATGAACACTTCAATCTAGCAGACCACTATTATAATCTCCATACAGTCATTGTTTACTGTGGTTCTGGCATTGAATCTGATCATTATTACGCCTTGGTCAAAGACGAAACGAAGTGTTTTAAGTTTGACGATAGTCGTGTCACGAAGTGTTCTGGCGCTGTACTGAATTCATTGGAGCCTCTGGAGACAACCTACATTTTGTTTTATGAAAGAGAGGACATTAGCAGATCAAGATCATCAGATAATATGGTATTGCAAGTTTTTCCGGGTTTTCCTGCAACAAATGCGCCACTGGAATCAATTAAGTCACCCCGGAACGCCAATTAATTTTTGTTGTTGTTTTATAATTTCATGATTTGTATGGAAAATGAATATCCTCGGTATTATTAGATATCATTTCCTGTGAAGTGGAAGGTTATTTCACCCAGCATCCCTCTCCGACCTGCAAAAAGCACAAGCTAGAGCTTGAACATCACCCTAATTCCCGGATATCCCGGAGCTGAATACCGTACAAGAAATAACAGCTCTCGATTTATTTAAACAATTTACGTAGCAGCACGTTGACAGTAGTTGAACGAATGTTCTGCAAACTCTAGAAGATCTGGTGAAGAAAAAATGAATTATCCTATCAACTATTAGAATATGCTCGTCAACAAATTTTATTTTATTTGCTAAACTGTACGTCACAGTATGGTGACGCCCGAAGATGCTTGAAAATTGTGTCAAGAAATAACTAATTTGATTTTTTTTTCTCATGTACAATGATACAATATTTTAAGTAAACTGGAAGTAAACTCTCCAATAAAACATGGCGACATTGATAGTTGAGAGCTGAAAATCTTCTTTTAGGTTCATTATGTAAAATTTTTCTCAGAAAATTATTCAAATCCAAAAATCATACTTACAATATATGAACAAGAAAACAGTTTGCTGTGGAAGTATTCACAATAAACGCTAGAACCGTAAATCAGTTTGATCTATTATTGACAGAGTGTTTGAAGTGAACATATACAATAATTCCAAAAACACTCAGTATCCAACGACAAATGAGGACTTTCATTTATCTAGAGAACGAAACAAATTGTTGGGTGTATATCGTGCTGGGAAAAGAAAGATAATATCTAAGTCGGCGAACCCGATAACACCACAACTGTCGTCCATTTGACCCACATGGACGGTTCCGTAATTGTTTCACATGTTTCATAACGACACTGAACTACCCCTTGAAATAACACTTTGTGTATATATCTTCTACTTGGCCTACTTTGCAATTTTGTCCAATAAGTTTATTATCATCAGCAAGGTGTGAAAAGATAATTAATAAACAAGTGTCACTTTAAGTGGTTAGTTAACTTCAGAATAATATATAATGGTTTTCAACAATCACAATATCAAAGAGCGCAACTGTCAGCAGAAATTTATGTAAATTTCTATATGGTAATTACTTTATAATAATAATAATAACAATAATACATTCATTTTTAACGGGTACACATGTTTCAACAGAAAAATGTACAGAAAACAAGGGTTCAAGAATTGAGATACAAAAAGATTGAAGAAAGAAAAAATATACAAAGACTTACATTGATTGAGGTTTTGTTTGTGCGGTGTTGGTTGAAGGCTTGTATATTTGGGAAATTATCTGACATCCGAAATCTTTATTCAATCCAAAAAATTCATACAGATATAAAATATTAATAATCACTCAATGTAAGAAATATATCGGACTAGTCAAAATTTTATAATACGTATTAACACTTTAAAATATTTTGAATACAGAAAACATGACTATAGTATATAGATCTGCATACTTGTAGACCTACGACTGGCGGATACCCGACGGAAAAACAACAACAAACCCAGCTATAGTATAACAATTTTCAATTGAAGGTAACTCATATACAAATTGAACTGAGAGCTAACGGCAACAACGTTAAATGTTGATTTTTATTGTCTATGCATCGCCATTGCGAATAATTGAAAAGTAAGATGATTCCATAAAATTTTCCCCTCCGTAACAAGATAGCTTCTGCATATCGATAGGATGTACGAGCAAATAGGTGAATCAGTTCGTTAAATACTTTGAAACATCGGTAAACTGATCAACACTTTGCAGGTCTATAATATTTGCGCCCTTAAAATGCCATAATAAGTCATTCGGATTCATTGAACTTAGGTATAATGTTCGTTAAACTCAGGTATTACTGTCATTAATCAGTTCCTAGAATATTATTTGTTTCTAGGTAGAAAGTAATATTTCAAAAAGTATATATAAATAACAATGTATGTAGAATTCAGTTTGTTAGTAACACGCTTGAAAAAGCTACTGTGCAGCGAAACACGTGTTGAGGATTTGTCAATCGGTTCTAGTGAAAATCTCAAAATACATCAACTTTAAAATAGTATTTGAGGTAAGTAAACAACTGAAAAATAGCTGAATAATATGATTAAATTTTATTATTTTTATAGTATTGAGATGGATGCCGTAGTAGGTCCAAGTAATCTACAAAGAAAGTGGAAGTTTATGTTACTAGAAGGAAAACAGATTGTCTGTAGAGTGTACGAAAATTTAAAAAATACACTTCGTACAGTGAAAGCTGCCGCCCAGTGTTCATTTTTTTAACGAAAATATCCGTGTCGACAATTGAAGGCATTGTACGTGAAAAAAAGATGAATGGGATTGTGCAAGCTCCAAAAGTACATTGTCGTGGTAGAAAAAAAATTGAATTGGGCGAGTACCAGAAAAGTTTTGTACGCTATACCATTCATTCTTTCTTTTTTGAGAATAAAGTGCCAACCGTCGAATCCATTAGGACAAAGGTAATGAATAATGATCTCATTCCAAAAATGAGCAAAAAGAAGTTAAGGAAAATAATGAAAGAAAATTTATATATGCCAAAAGATCCCGTAAATCTGTCTTAATAGAAAGAGAAGATATAGTCTCATGGCGATGGAGACATCTTCGCTCTATTAGAGAAATGCGTTCTGCACAAAAAAATTTATTACCTGGACGAAACGTGGGTGAATGCTGGTCACACAGTTTCTAAGATCTGGCAAGATACTGCTGTTACTAGTTATTGTGGACGGTTTATCAACAGGGTTACGCGAACCAACGGGTAAAGGGCAACGACTAATTGTCGCCCATATAGGTGGCGAGAGTGGCTTTTTAGACGATAGTGCAGTATTTTTTTTTAAACGGGGGATCATCACGAAGACATGGACGCCCAACGCTTTGAAGGATGGTTTCAAACCCTCCTTTTACGAGTCGAACCAAATTCGGTAGTAGTAATGGATAACTCTTCTTATCACAGCCGATTAGTAGAACAGCTGCCAACTATGACCACCAGAAAAGCAGAGTTGGTTAGGACAACAACATAATTGAAACCATGCAATTTGAATAATTTTGCGTTGTTGTTTGACGTAATTTCCACATCTCATTCAGCACTGTATTTGGAAGAAGTTGAAGAAATCAATGAGTATTTTGAAAATATTTGATTCAAGGGAGGTTCTCTAGGGAATTTCCTCTGCAATATTTGGGTTGAAAAAAATAATATTGGAATATTCTTGGAAGGTATGTTGAAACCTCCCTATCTCTCTCACTTCGATTTTGAACCTCATTCTGAGTTCTGCGCTCTTCATAAAACCATGTTCACGTTTTCACATTTCATTGATATGCAAACAATGGAAACTCTCGGAAAGAAAAAGAAAACTCCACCTGACATTTTATACGAACCGTATGAAATGACTCAGCATCGAGTTGAATGCAATAATAATAAAAACCCGACTCATGGATTCGATACCGCTCCATCGGTATTGCTGTGTATATACGAAGATAGCGGAAACTGTAGCATTAGATTTCTGACAAATTGAGCTGCATTTGAGTTCCCCTTCGCAAAGGAAGATGGATGACTCCAGTTATAAATGTGAGGCTTTCGGAGAGATTCTCGTTCCTTTTATACATAAAGTATCTCGAGACATCTTCGGAGAGTTTTTGCCTGGCTCTTATCAGAGATGTTGTAAGAGTCTTGGTTCCATCATCGCAGAGAATGCGAGCGCTCTCACAGCCTGCTTGATGGATGTTCAGTCATCTCGATACCGGGGCGTCCCACCTATCCCGAACGAGGAAAATATGATTCGTCAAGCTCTAGACTGACAAATCGCGTCTTGAGCCGGGGTGTAAAAAGTTGAACGTTTCTTTAATGACGTAATATATTTCCCAGAGGTATAAATCATGATACTGGTAGAAGTTCACTGGAAAATGGGAAAATGCAGTGGTACTAGCCATTTTCCCCTCTAATAATAACGCGAAGAAAACTAGTCCGGTTCATAATGATAATATTGTTACGATATTTACTTGGGGTTCGTTCTCAAAAACAACAACACTAATAATACTTAGACAACTTTCATTCACTTAATACACAACTACTGCACTGATTATAATTCACTTAGAATACTCGCTTGCTAAT
>WOGN01009482.1:0-10802 GCA_015342105.1 Leptinotarsa texana | reverse complement strand
GTTGTAGCTTGTATGTTAATTTTTTGTAAATTCAGTTTTTGTTTAATAAAATTGTTATTTTCGGTTAATCTTAATAATTTTGTAATTGTTTTTTCAGGGTTTTCAAATCAATTTATACTAGATTAGACAATGGAAGTCCGAACTGATGAAATATACAGATTACCTGTTTTGGTCTTGTTTCAAAAAACAGGGTACGTTGAAAGCCAACGTCATTCATTCAAGGACTGATGATATATTACCTAAGGATTCACCAGAAAATATCGTTTGTTTTTGAAATATTATAACTTTTATGAAATTCACGTTGTATCAGTTCATCAAGTGTATTAACTATTGATTTTAATACATGACAATATCAATTTTTGTTACATAGTCAAAGAAGTAGTTACAATTAAGTTACTACATAGAAAAATTCAAATTTAGATGTACAGCTTAATGAAAGACCTTATATGTTAATATTTCTTGACTGCATTGCTGTAATAATCAATTGAACAATGTGTGATATATGTTCTGCAAATTTAATTTCCTAATTGAAAAGTAGTTGCTTCAGATGCATATTCTTCCAATTCTTATGTGAAAAACATATGTACCTGATCTACATATTTTGACATGGATTTTTAATTGATATTCAATATATTTTTTTCAACTCCGAAAGATACACTGAAAATAAAAAATAGTAATATTTATTATGCTAGTATTTTCGAGTAACAAATAATTGTTTTTTATGGATAATTAATTCGAGAAAAAAAAATCGGCAGTACAGGAAGATTACAATTCAAACCATTCATTCATTATTTTTCAGGATAACGAAACAAATAAAGTTTTTTAGATATACTTCTTCGATTCAACTTCCCAATTTGATACAAATGTTTTGTTTCTGGATTAAAGAGTGGATGGTATATTTATTGACGAACTTCTTGTCTCAAGATAACTTGTGATAACATCTGTTTCTGACATCTAACAAAAATTGTTATGAAATTTGATACTTCCATATAATTCAATTCAACAACTGATTAGGGAAGTATTCAGAACTACCCACTGCATAAACGGATTTTTCATTAATAAAGCTTTTTCATGTTTCTAGAAATTTCAGTAAATAATTTTTGTATACCTAACCTAGAAGATATGTTTGTCTTCTTCTTCCTGAGTAATACACAAGTCAATAAAAATATTCTCGGACAGTCAAGCAGAGTTGGAAGTTATTGACTCTTACCGAGCAACATCTAAATTAGTAGCAAATTGCCAAAAGCGACTCTCCTCGATGGAAATACTCAACAGATTGTCTGCTCTGGATTCCTTGCCTTACTGGCCTAGAAGGCAATGAGGCTGCTGACTCCCTTACAAAGGAGGGTGCTAAGAAGCAGCTTCATCGGACCAGACCCTGTCATTGGCATCGCCTTAGGGTTTGTTAAACAAACATTAACTACCTGGATGGCAAGAAAATTTATGGACTTCTGGTAGAATCTTCTAGAATTGGCTCAGTCCAAGGCGTTTATTCACCCTGCGAAGCTTGACATCAAAATCTGTCAGACTACAGCAGGGATGAACCACGATGTCTAACAGGCCTTCTCACATGTCACTGTCATTTGAATCATCATATGAAGATACTCGGACTGTTGGAAGACAGTGTGTAAAGCTTCCGTTTGGAAAATGATGAAACAGCAGAGCACATACGTTGTGCCTTTCCCACTGAGGACCAAATCAGGTTTTCAGAGTTTGGCATAGCCGTACTCTACCCATGTGACTTGGAAGACCACTCCCCTTATAGGTGTGAGTGTTGAGTGTGAATAGGTGTAAGCCACAATAAACCCTCGCGGGTTTCTGTGGGGGGTCGAATAGAGACCCACTCTCTTTTGATCTTACCTAACCTAGTATGCTCTAGTCTGAATCCTGGTTATTTGAAAGATGAAAATCATCTGCACTTCAAAAACATGAAACTCCTGAATCAATTAGGAAGTGAAAGAAAAATATATTTTATTTTATTGATGACCAACTTATTTTGTGCAAATTCATATTGAATATAGGAAGGAGAAAATAGCTTTTGTCTAATTCCTATTGAGATTTTCATTTGTTACGACCGGTTTCGGTTTATTAAACTATTCTCAAGTTTACTGGTTTGGGGTTATTGAACAATTTTCAAGTAAACCGAAAGCTGCCGGAACAAATAAAATGTCAGTATTAATCAGACAAAAGTTATTTTCTGTATACTAAATTTTAAAAACATATTTTTCCACAACCTTTTTCCATACCTAGGATATTAACATAGCTTCCACACAGCAGAAGGAACTGATGTATCACTGAAAAAATCGTTTCGTGCTCTCCATTAAGCAGATTAAACTGGTACGGGAATACCCTTTGTGTTTCACCCACAGAAGATGCCGCAACAATATACGTTCTTTCCTTTGTCCGAAATTCATTCCATGAAAACGTATCACTTACACTAAATTAAAAATCAGTTTTTGTATTTTCGAAGGGGTGATGAAATATGTGGAGTTAAATTTATATTTCTAATGACGATATAGTCAGCGAAATTGTTAATGTCAGAAATAACGTCTTATTTTTTAAAATTTTATCGTCATTTCAATAAAATTATGTATTAATGAGTAGTAATCTCTTCGTGGAAAAAAAACTTTAATATGAACTTTTTACAGAGATGTGTAGATCCTGCATAAGAGTTTACTTCACTGATCGTGTGCGACGAGTCAGAAGAAGTTTTAGCTGACAAATGTAAAAATGTGGTACAGAAAATTACCAATCGGTGTGGAATGAATTCTTTATTTCTCTACGCCGAAAAAAACGCAATTGATAAAATCCACAATCGCTAAAAGCAATGCCCTCATATGCTAATCAGAACAGGCAACCTAATACTTGAAAATTCAGAAGAAACAAAATTTTTAGGTGTCACTATCAAATCGTGCCTGAATTGGAGGAAACACGGTAATCTCCTAATTGGTAAATTACATTCCTAGTGTTATATATTCAGAAATATAAGGAATTGCTTGACGAATCAAAAACTACTTTCTTTATATCACTCACAGTTTACATTCAGGTTGAGATATGGCATATGCATGTGGGGTAACTCTACATTGGCATCTGAAGCATTCATAGTACAGAAAAGGATTTAGCGAATATTGGTTGGAGTTAATAGGAGCTTGTAGGAGTTTATTCAGTCAGTTCAGGGTTATGACTCTTGCAAGTCTTTATATTTTTGAATTATCTTTAAGAATAAAGATAAGTTCTTATTGAACTCAAATGTCCATAATGTGAATACGAGGCAAAAATCAAATTTTCATATTCCATACTGCAAGTACAAAATTTCATCAGACTCGCCATCTGTGATGTGGAAAATAAATTTAATAAGCTGCCAAAATACATAAAGGAGGCACGTACCGTTGATGAATTCAGTAGAGAGTTGAAAAGATTTTTAATTCAAGAATGTTTTTATAATTTGGCCGAGTTTTTTTAATTTATGATCATTGTAAATGTATTTTTATGATTGATACTTTTCTACTTATGATCTGTTGTTACTTATGATCTTGTTCATGTAAATTTATTTTATTAATATTTTATTTGTATTAATTTATATACATATATATGTACATTTATAATTCGTGTGCTCATGATTATATGTGTGAAATTTGACAATTCCTATACATTTATATGTCTAATGGAAAATAACGTTTATTATTATTATTACCTTCAAAGAGAAAATAGAAAAATGCCTCCTAAAACAACTACTTCCACATGAACATTAAATTATATAAAAAAAAGTTCTTTAGAAATGATAACTTCCATATGAACATTGAATTATACAAAAATAACTTTTTCCTTTATAGTTTTTGCTCCAACCATTTGTTATTGAATTGAAAGAAAAGCTACGCAACGTTATATTTGAAAGAGTTAAGAATAAACTTTCACTTTCGTGGAATACCACTATCTTCAATGGCGGACTTCGGAGTTTTGGAAGAAAATACTTGTCTTATTACTTCATCACTATCTGTCTGGATAATATTACAAGACAAACCACTCAATTCATTCATAATATCACGGATGAGACAAATCACTCATATCACTTAGGCAGTACGTATTCATTTGATCCCAGTCATCGTGACATGAGTAGATTTGCTTCATCCGTGACATATATTATGTAGCGTTTCTATAAATGATATCTAATTCAATTCAATAACGATTGTTTGGATTACAGCTAAATAGAAAAAGGCGATTTTGGTATGAACGCAATTTCTTTCTTCCATTGGAATGTTCCCCCAATGTTTTCATGAAAATGGAGAAGTGAAAACTGGAAACCTTTTTTTCCGCGAATCATTGTATGATAGTTGAACTTTGCTACAGAGTTTTATGTGGAAAATACTTTCAAAATAACAATATAATGACATCAAATCATCTGAAGGAACAATTTGTTCAGGCCTGTCTCATCTACACTGTTGGTTAATGGGCTGACACCTATCAGAAAACAACTACTCCCCTGGCTAATAAATAGACACTACCAAGGTAGTAGTTGTTTTCCGATAGGTGTCAGTTCATTAACCTATAGTGTGCGGAGTTGAGACTGTCTTAAACAAATTGTTCCTTAAAATTATTTGATTTATAACCAGTCTTCAAGTATGCCCACTGATTATATGTGAAGTTTTTTCCTTATACGAGGAATTGTCAAATTTCAGATATGCGGTTGGTTAGCTCATTCACAGGCAGATGGGGCGATGATAAATCTGTTATTTGTTGTCCGCTTAAGCCTAGTTCGAGGAATTCTGAAGGAATTCAATTTTTAGTTACCGGAAATCATCGACTTTATGTTGATGATAGGCACTACTTTGCACTGACGAGTGGCCAAACAGTCCGAAACCGGTTTGCACGTGTGTTCCAATAATTGAAAATCTATTGCGGCAGTTGTATCGCCAAGAGCATATGCGGGAATAACTTTAGCGAAGAATCCTGCACTGACAACTGTGGGATATAATCCAATGCCCTTCGTCGAGTAGTTGTTTTCTGATAAGTTTCAGAAGAGTTTGACTTCTCCATCTTTATAAAGAATATGGTAATCTTCCAAAGAGAAAAAGAAAGCAAATACTTTTGAAATGAACTCTTTGCAAACATGTGTAGATCATGCAAAGAAGTAATTTTCAAACACAAACTGGACCCATAACGACTACTTTCATATAAACATTGAATTACACGAAAGAAAAAATACTTCCAGTTTATTGTATGATTTCCACTATGAAGGGTTTCACAAAAACCGCGACACGTGTTTCAATTTATGCTTGAGAGGGCTATTGTATAGCGAAACATGTGTCGCGGTTTTTGTAACACCCTTTATAGTGAAAATCAGATAATACACTGTATTAATTAGTTTTTACAGTTTCCCCTATTGAATTAGATATCATTCACAGTATCCCTACACAATAAAGTTTATAAACTTGGTGAAATTTCACTTACATGGAACACTATCATGCTCAATGGTGGACATCGATGTTTCAGAATAAGACATTTCAGCTTTCACTGTATGAACACAGTCCATTCTATATGGACATCAATCTTTTTAATTCTCTTTCCATTGAAATTGAAAATGAAAAAACATCTGGTATTCATATCTGTCCTCCATGTAACAAAATATCAAAGGAGAGAACTTCTCAGTTCTCCAATTTTTGACTGCAGTTCACAGAGAAGATGGAGACTGTTCAAACAACTCCAACTGTCTTTCTTGTCCAACTCTTAAGCAAACCGAAGAGGTTCTCACTGAATTCTTTTACATATAAATAAACCTTGTAGGAGATTATTCTTCACTAGTAAATTCAAACAATGGTGCCTGCCCCGCCACGAACCATATCAGATTTTCATCATTTGGTAGGTAGCTGATCTGAAAGATCACACACCAAATGAAGTAATCGGCTCTATTGAGAAATTGAATTTGTTTCGTCCTAAAGAAATTACTAATATTGAGCTGTTTCTATAGTATAAACGAATATTTTGATCAGGAAAAGTTTCTACCTAGTTAGTTTGATCTAGCCTAATCAATCATTTGTTGTATTGATCACGAGTGAATGTTTCAAAATATAAATGTTACATCTGTCCCAAAACCAAATTGTCATTTTTAACACCTCAACACGTGTTTCAATCACCAAGTGATCACCTTCAAGAGGAAGAAAAAACTAAAAACTAAACTAATTAATTCATTTCGTCTGGAAGGATAATCATTGAAGATTATCACTTGGTGATTGAAACGCGTGTCGAAATGTTAAAAATAACGGTTTGGTATTGGGTTAGAACTCCAGTGATATTCATTACTACATCAAAGTTTCCAAACAGGGCATCAAAATTTCAATATATGCAGCTGCAGTTTCGTAAGAATGTATCATCTTTCCCACCAACCGATTTCCTAGAGTCTTTGAAGTCCCCTAAATACTCGTTAGGACAACAAGAAGATTGTTATGAATTCTTGGGGTTCTTAATACTCTTAGTGAGCGCTCCTGACAGCTATGGATTGAATGATTCCATACAGTCCATCTCGTCTTATGTTTGTAGATCTTTGCTGGAAAAATCCTCACTAGTTTACGTTGTACTACATGTTCAAGAGGTAGCAAAGACATATGTGACTTTCTGAAACTTCAACTAGCGTTTTCTGGTATGACTGATAACCAAACCGTGCAAAGTTTATTGTTGAATCATCTGAAAATAGAACTTTCAATTGGTGATGATCAACTTTATTGCCAAATATGCGCCAAACTAACTGACTATTATAAAACAATTAGTATAGCTGAGGCACCAGTCAATAACACTGATGATATTCAAACATGACTCAATCTCTGATGGAAGCAACAAACTCTTACGAAGGTTCGAAAAAGATGAACATTTCAATCTAGGAGACCACTATTACCTATTATCTTCATGCAGTCATTGTTCACTGTACTTCTGGTGTTGAATCTGGTCATTATTACGCATTGATCAAAGAGGAAACAGCCTCATTTAGGTTTGACGATAGTTGTGTCACTAAATATTCTGACAATATCTTGAATTTATTGGCGACACTCTATATTTTATTCCATGAAAGGAAGGACATTGGCAGATAAAGATCTTCAGATGATGTGATGCGGCAGGTTTTCCCGGGTTTTCCTGCAGCTGAAAAAGCAAATGAGCCACTGGAATCAATCAAGTCGCCCTGGAGCGACTCATATTACTTTCTTTTTTAAAAATAAATATTTTATGAACATTTAATTTTTATCGCTTTTTCATATGACTTTATTGATATCATATATAAGATCTCAATCCTATGAAAGGGTGTATTATTATTATTATTATTATTTATTCATTATTTGTTTTAGCAATCTTCAAAACAATGAACAATAAAATAAAATATCAACATAAATATATATTCCTCAGATTGGCAAAATCAGAATAATTGAGCATAATATCTTGATTAGGAAGAATCATATGGACTGTGTCAACATGCCTCATTAATATAATCTATAGCGAAAGATGCCTTCCCGGAATATTTTTTTACATTTCAACTCAGTATTTGTTTGCGAATGGAAATTATAATTCAAGAAACAAAGGCATCTCATCACAAAAAGCTTTCAAAAATCGTATTTATTCAATTCATCCAACTCTCCTGAAAACTTTTGACGGTTATCGGCAGCAAATTGATGGCCAAAAAGATGTTTTCAAACGACTTGTATTTCATTTCGAATGTACCTCTACATTTCAATTGACTTCACTGCATTTAATAACGTTACCTCCAAGAAAGATAACAGTTTATACAAAGAATATTTTTTGATACATCTAATGAGGTTTCGACAAGATTGAGGGTGTTATTTGATTTCACAAATGAAATCAGGAAGCGCTCTCATACGCAGGGGTAGTAGAATTGATATATTTCAATCCTCTGCTAGGGTGTGCTTGTGATAACCACCTTGGGACTGGCGATATGTTGAATTTAACGATTTCTGACACAAGAAATTGTTTTTTGTTTGTTAGATTTTATGATATGTCGTTTATGTTTCATACATTATGTCGAAAGTGATGAATGTAATAATTTTTTTGGAATATCTTCATTTTAAAGTGCACCGCAAACTGAATTGACACGTTTACAGTCTTCAAGATGGATTCAAATCGTTATAAATTATACTATGTTCAAAAACTCGATAAGTGTCCTATAATTTGAAAAGAAAATTTTGCCCAGAGGGTGTATTGTGTAAAACTTCAATTTTATTTTCAGGAGGTAATTTTGAGTTGAACTATAGATGAGTATCAAGAAAACATTTTCGTTTTGCTAATATCCAACAACTTCTCAGTTTTGTTGAGAATACTATGTATTTATGGTACCAATATTGAAACTCAAATTATCGAAATGATATTGTTCCAAGTTGATGAGAATCTACATTCTGCTATTTCAGTTACATATTTTTAGGAAAGGGTAATATATTTCAACAGAGTCTGATATTATTTTATGGGGTTTTACTGCCTTAAACAGCTGTTTCCTACTTTTTCTTAGGATTCGTTTCTACTGGATTTTCATCATTTCGAACAGAAATTTCTTTCAATTTATTTTTTCTGTTATTCAAATCTGTTGATATTTTTAGACGATAGAAGTTCGATTCTCTAACACTGAATAAAAAACATTATTAACCACGTTCAAACAAAAGGTTAGAAAGTATAAAAACAACATGGATCGTTATGACATCAGAAATGTAATACTAGCTCGAACTGGAGTTAGCAGGATTGATAACGTAAATTTGGAAAAATGCCAGCCTAAAAACCATTAAATGTATTACATTACAGAATTTATATGATAAAAACTTCCGTCGCGAGATTTCATATATTTTTCTCTTCTTCTTAGTGCTAATGTTCATTTACCCAGGTGAATATCGGGACAAGCTTTAGTATCTTATAGATTATGTTATGTGATGAATTAATGGGTATGATTCATTTCTCAAAGTTTTTTAGAGCATGTAAATGAAACCTTGTTTTCAAAAATGTTTCAGTACCAAGGGCGACGTCAACGGGGGGCAGAGATCAAATATAGCTAGCCGCAAAGCGACCAAAGTGGCGAGCAATAGACTTCCTTACCTATTGATAAATTAATTGTTGACAATTAAGATGCAAAACATTAAAAGAAAAAATTTTATTATTCTTGGTTGGTATATTCCAGGCGCCAAAAAGGAGCATTTTATAAATATTGTACATTGTTCCCACCAAATCCAAATTCATTTACAGGCATATTGGGATCATTTACTATAAGGCTCTTTTGTAAGTTCAAAGATCTTCACGAGCATTGCAGAATGCACATTGAAACCAACTTCCATAAGGAGGCGTTGAAAGCTGCTAAATCTTTTCTCGAAGGTGTGCCTGTCGATTCGCAACTGAACAAATATTCCTATGGAATTATTGAAAAAAATCGCAAAATTATGAAATCTATTATTTTCTGCATTACGTTTTGCGAGTCACACGACTTAGCACTGAGAGGTAAACATTACGATGAAAGGATTTATACAAGCTGCGAATTGACGTGGGAGATTTGATTTCGAAGAAACACCTTGAGCGAAGGAAAAAGAATGGATATTCAGTGGATATTCAGAGGTATTGAAGAAAATCTTCCAGTAATTCTGCAAGTCTCACAAACATTATCTCAGGAAGAAAATAGTGCAACTTGGAAAAGTGCTTCCAACTGCATGCGGCTACTTCCAGAATTTCTTTCATTCTCGGGATTATGTTGGTAGCCAAATACTCGGCTTTGATGGAACCCGTTGTCATAAGCTGGCGACGCCCTTGTTCAGTACTGATTCACTCTTCATCTTTAAGTTATCGCTATACATACATGGTCCTCAGTTCATTTGCTCATTTTGCTAAGTTCATTTGAGACGTCATTGTTGCATGGTCAATCTCTTCAATCTATTCCGAACCTTTGTTGAATTATATGATAATTCTCCAGAATTGAAATAAGGGTTGGTCATTCTATATCCATATCATGGAAATGCATAAAAATTACCAATTCGTCACCTTGAGCAGATCGCTATATTGGATTTATTCTATTTTATTTATCATATGTTTTTAGCAAATCCATTCATTCAATATCCATATTATTGGATTTGTAGTGACCCCATTTTATTGTTCATATTCTTCCAAGCATATTTTTTCAAAGTGAACATGTATGCAGAATTTCGGTTGAAGATAACAAACATACAAGTAGGTATTATACATACATACATACATACAAAAATTGTATGTTATGAAAGCGAGTAATTGTGATGAAAAAATAGTGCACGAGGGTGAACACACTGAATCTATTTACAATCATAAATTCGAAAGTCACTTAAAACTCACTCGTTCAAGAAAGAATTTTTCAATATTCCAACTGGGGAGCCCTCACTGAGGATAAAAGGTGTGCGTTTAAATATGAAAATTACTTTTTCATCGCTGTTTCTCCGTACCGGTAAATTTTCGGAAGCTGAAATTTTTTATGTAAGAGGCTGAAATTTTGTATGTAAGTTCACTTTATGTTATAGATGTGCAATAAGAAAGGATTTTTGAATATTCCAACTGAGGCATCAGCCGCGGGAAAAATGCAGGTTCATAAAATAAAGTTACCTTTTCTTAACTTTTTCTCTGCACCTCTATATTTTCTGAAGCTGAAATTTTGTATGTAAGTTTTTTATGTTGTAGAAATGCAATGAAAAAGTATTTTCAAATATTCCAATTGGGAGCCCTCACTGAGGAGAAAAGGAACTCGTTTACATATGAAAATTACCTTTTCATAACTGTTTCTCCGTACCGGTGAATTTTCGGAGGCTGAAATT
>WOGN01009481.1:0-10802 GCA_015342105.1 Leptinotarsa texana | reverse complement strand
TTATTTTATTTTCTATGAAGAAACCGAAAAAGCGATAAAAAATATAGGTTGCCATTTAAAAAGACACAGTTGGGATCCGCCCAGAAAAAATCGAACACCCTGTGTGACCGCCAATATTTTTATTTTGTCGAGCTCGAGCAATAAGGTAATATTATAGAAAATTAGATTCCTATCTGCTTCCTATATAGAGATATGGAACACCGCGCCACTGTTGCAGCACCCTGTATATTCTGAACCACATTGAATTAGTGTAAGTGGTGATTATGATGAATTTGGAGAAAATATTTTAGAAAATTTGAGTGAAAATTCATCCTCATTTCCTGAAGAAACCAACTTGGTTGACGTTGTGTGGTGTGATTTATTATTGCACTCCTTAAGATGTTCCATAGTTTTATTTTCATGAATTGATACATATTCATTCAATGAAACACATCGTGTTCATTTGGATACCTATACTAAGAAATTTTTTGTGTTTGTGAAACCAGGGAATGTTATGAGAAAATAACAGGAATTTGCGATTTATCCGAACTTTACAACAAATCGAACGTTTCTTTGAATTTTCTGCAGAAAAAAGTTTTCATGGAAAATTCAACTTCAGACATCACGTTTTATAATCCAATACATTAAGTATTGTCATATTAGAAGGCTAGATATTTCTGTTTACTGCAAGAGACACGTTACTTCTCTCGATCGTGTCTTTCTATGAGTATTAAATTCACAGAAAGCACCACTAAAAAACTTGGATTAATTATATATATTGAATTATTTAACTTCATTTGTTACAAGTGTATACTGAAATTGTCAATTACGAATTATCAAATTTTGGATATTTTTCGAAAAACTTTACAGTTCGAGGATCCTCATCAGCTATCCTCAAATATCAATTGCTTGCTACCTAAAAACAATGTACTATAGAAAATTTCAGTGAAACAGTCAACAAAATGTTGAAAGAGGAAGAAAATAAATTTAATTTTTGTATTTTCTCTACTTTTCATAAAACACTTGATACTTAGGCTTGTGTTTCTGAGAACCGAGAATTAACGAGATCCTACCTTTGAACTTGCGATGCCTAGCACAATCGAGGATATTGTATCGACATTCTAAACAAGAACAGGAAGAAACTAAATAACTACTTACGATATAAATTCTTTTTGTAGATATGATGATCATACACCTTTTTGAAAGTATTTTCGAATGAATATTGAAATATACGAAAAATCACTTTTCAACATTCAGATTGTACTTCTTATATTTTGTTATAAATATACCTATCAATTTTTTTACAACTTTTCAGATGTCATATTTTTGTTGACTTATAAAGATCATTATTATTGAAAACATCCAATTAACAATAATTCAGTTCCATAATTCTTGGGTGTTAATGAGTATCAACTGAAATATGGTGATGGTTCATATCTCAGAGATTACGGTAATCTCGTTTACTTTCTGTTTATGGTTCAACATTATGTTATTCAATAATTACATAAGTAGGTTGATAAATGTAAACATATTTATTGAACACCCAGTTCAACACATATTCAATTATCAAAAACAATTTGTTGTCAACCATAAAATGACATAATTCTATTGAGACTTGTGAATGAATGTTTTCCTTTGATTCTTGGAAACTAGCCTACGCTTTTATTTACTAAACCCAGACATGAAAACCCACATGAATTTTATAATGGAATACGAAAATATCTAAAAAATGCTTCATGTTTGATGACCTGTCACTGAATGTGACATAAAAAGTAGACTAAATATAACAAAAAAAAATAGAGTTGAATAATACAATCGAATATTCAAATTTGCTTTTTTGTCGAGTGTTAAAAACGATCAAATATGAGTGTTGAAGTCCCTGAGAACTCTTAGAAATACAGAACTTCACTAATCCAATAATCCAAGCGTTTATTTTTTATCGTTCATGGAAAGGAAATTATTATTTTCTCATTTCCAATGTCAGATGTCTTTACTCGAAGAACATTTCAATATTTATCATCTCGGTGGAAATGAAAGACGGTTTGACCGTCCTGTTTGTTTCCTTGTTTCATTTATCTGATTTTGTGTTAACTTCATCGTTCCGTATGGTTGTCAATTGTCCTCAATTCATCTGAACGGATGGAGTAAACAGAGTGTGTGGTTCCTATTTATTTCAAAATATTTCAGCAGCAATTTCCTTCTGCAGTAACATACTCGTACATATTTTCTGCTAGAAGTTTTCATTGAATGGCTTAAGTATCAATCTTTTATGCACGCTACTTTTGTTTGACACGTTGCGACAAAAAAAGCGATGTTTTCAAATGGTATTTTTTGTCGCGAGTCAGATCCAGATTTATCATTCTAAGGCTACTTATAGTCTGTCATCATCCGCATTCAATACAACAAATGTAGAAAGGGAAGATAACCCGACTCGTTTTTGAGATATGACTTGAATACAGTTTTGTGTCCTTCAAGGATATAAGGAACTCCAATTTCTTATTACAAGTGTGTGCTCTCCGTCTGTGATATTTTTAAATGTGTGGAATAGAGAAGCTGGGACCATTGGCCCACGACAAATGAAAAAACACAAACAAGTAGTCTTTCAATATTGTTAGTTTCGAAGTTTTGACTTGGTTTTCGTTAGGTTTACTAAGTTTTTATGTTTTTATTGATAGTTGTCCAAATAAACCAGTTTTAATCGAGGTAGTTCATCGTTTACATTATCCAAATGAGATAAGTTGATAACCGAAACCATTCATTGTTGAAAAGGACCTGTGCCAATGAAATTTTTATATTTTTTTTTAGAAAATGATAATGATATATTGCTGTGAAAATTATATGATTCTAGTCATTTAGGAATGTGAGATATAAGACAATTTTTTGCACTTTAATTACAGAAATAGAAACAACATTGAAGTAACCAAGTTACACTTTGTTAATCAAACATTCCAAATTCAAACTCGTCATCTACCAACCGTAACGCTCATCATAACAAATTCACTGGTGGTTACTATTTTGACGTTTGATTCACCAGTTTTCAAGGAATCGTGTTTTCAGCGGTGATTTCAGAAATATCAATCCATATTTCTTGTTATGTTTGTAACATATATTTAATCTAGTTGAAGTTTTGGAGGTAACTGAATTTACCGGAAAATTTAGTCCATCTTGTGGATATTTTTCGAACTGGTCTAAAATCAAATGTGAAGAAAAGATCAGATAGGGAAAATTCTATAATTCTCTGGAAAGCCTGGTCTATCGAATAATTGGATTCAAAACAGTTTTCTGATAGAAATAACGAGCAAGACGATAATAAACGCCCTAATAAAAGATAAATGAGAGCCTGGTATTGTTGGAGCATTGGGATATTGAAAGTTCTTTCAATTATTTCATTTTAAATCAACGATCAAAGAATTTCTTCGTTTCTGAAATAAATGAATGCTGTCACGAAATAAAATAGGTTGCGGTTTTAACGAGGGAAATCAATTTGTGTTTGTTGTAGTTCATATTGAATTGCGTAAATACAAAACCATTGGCAACAAATTATGACGCAGGAAATTTGAAAATAAATTGTAACTTTCATTTATTGCAACTTGGATCTAAAACTCATCATGAGTTTCCTCAATTACGAGTTCAGCGGTTTAATAATAATTGTATTATATATAATGAATATGAGACAAGAAATAAATTGAATAGGTATACTATTTCAGTAATATTCAAGACAATCAATGCCATTGAATCTATAGTTAATGAATCTGTTCAGTAAATTTTATCTAGTACGTTTTATATATTTTCATGAATATGAAGCAATTTTTGCACAATGTAATTTAATAATTGAAGAATTATTTTTCTATAGGATATAACCTTTTCTCACTATAAAAAATACTCCACCTGATTACAATCCTTAAAAAGGAAAAGAAAAATTAGTGAATGATCGAAAATAATTGAACATATCGAGTTATGAAAAATTCGATAATCCAATTAAGAATGTCCTTAACATGATACAGTTATATAGATATTAGTCATCTAGGATATGGTAGTTATTAATGAAACATACAATCGCTATGAACAGTCTAAGCAGGATGTAAATGCTTGCTTGTTTGGGAATATCTGGAACAATGAAAACCGCACCAGCGTCTGCATTGAAGATCCTCTCGTATTTCCCTTCTTTACACTTTGTAATGATGGGGATACGAGTAGAAAATACACCGAATTAGAAAGGATCGGACAAAACAGAAATTTCTGAATTTGTGGTCTTGGATAACGTTCAAGTCATAAACGGACATGTGATAAAAAATTTCAAAGAACACAGGAGCTCAGTTTCGACATGAAATCCGTGCCCGAAACTCGAGCAGCAGCTACCTATTACCCTTATATTTTTTAGTTGTATAGAAGATCGAGTGATAAATCATTTGAAAGTCTTGTTTCATTTATCCATAAACATTGAATCGAGACTTTCCAATGAGACTTGCAACAAAATCAATTAACGGAATCAAAAGTAAGTCGCAAATTGAACGAAAGAAAGTGAAGGGATGTCATTTCTAAACCAGAATCCATATATGTGCTTATTCTATTTTTATATTTTTTCTGTTATTATCGTTTTTGCAGAAAAAAATTAATTTAATTAGAAATCCGAGTAGTTGGCTTGGATGCCACATTTATGTTCGAACTAAACATTCCTAATGAAGAAAGTAACGGAAAAAAACATTCCCTGAAAAAGATATTAATTATTGGTTTGCAAAAGCAAGCAAAGTTACAGACTGTCTAATTATCGGAAAATTGATTTGTACTAATTTAATCCGTTTAGAACCGTTCTTGGGTAATTATTTGCCTTAGAAAATATCTATGAGGATATTTATTTTATTGTCTGATAGCAATAGAGATGGATTCTGGTATCTGTTCATCGCCAATTGCATAAATCAATCTAACGTACTATATACTGCAGATTGACACTGTAAGTCACGGCATTCTGGCAATGACTTCTGATATTATGCCTCCAACTAACAACTGCGAACTGTCTTATACAGTATTTTTCCCGAGAAGAGGGTACTGGATCCTCCGGGAGAAGGAAACATTAAGAACAGATAGTTGTTGGTTCACAGATGGATCAAAAATACCATCAGGTTCTGATGCAGTTGTTTTCAGTAGCAGACCCAAGACAGATATATCAACTAGCCTTGGACCTATGCGACTGTATTTCAAACGAAAATCTATGCTATTGAATAATGAATGGTATGCGGAGAGATTGGCAAAATCCAACCTTATACACAAGTCAATAAAAATATTCTTGGACAATCAAGCGGCGTTGGATGCTCTTAGCTCCTATCAAGCAACATATAAATTGGCTTGTTCGATTGATGACTTGTTAATTTTGTAGAAATTCATGTTGAATATAGAATAAAAAAAATACTTTTGTCTAGTTTCTACTATGTTTATTTATTCGTTATTTATTTATTCGTTAACGTTAACGAATAACATATAAATTGGTAGCAAATTGCGGGTTGTGTTGAAAGATCGAATAGAGCCACTCACTTTTGACTCAACCTAATTTAACCTTTAGTATCTGTTGATAAAAAAATGTGTTTCCTAGTCGCCATATCTGATACGCTTTCTAATCGAAAGGTATGAAGTTATAAGTTCTGTGCTACAATCGGACTAAGTAAAAATTTTCAGTTTTCAAAATTTGAAAGATATTTTCACTGTGCACTCCGCCAATTAGCTGGAATCATATTTGTTGTGTCATTCAGCAAGATGTAAGGTCAGTGGCTGGAACGAATTCCATCTGGCAATATTTTTTTCCATCAACGAGGCGGAAGTAAAACGTAACGTTGACGTTACCCAATTACGAACTCGCGGGCCATAAAACGAAATTTCATTGTTCCTGACATTGTTCTGTCGTAATTTTTTTCCTCTTCACGAACTATGTTGCAATTAAGTCCGTTGACTGAGTGTAAAAACGGTACTATTGCTAAAGTCTCTAATACGTTGTGGCTTCCGTTTTTGTGAACAACTGCGATCGAGATTTTACTTCCGACAGCTGTGTTGAGGCAATCAAGGGCGATTCCGATGGAAGCGGTGCTCGTTGTAACATAACAATACGCTTATCGAATGTACCAGAAGAATTTTGACATTTACATTCCATCAGATGTGAAGAAACATCGCTTCCTCCATCATTTCATTGAATTATACATTTGTGAACCAAAAATTTCTGCTTGTGGACTGAAAGGTAGAAAATAGGTTAATATTGAGTATCAAACAAGTAGCAAATAACATTAAGAATCATAACAAAATAGAAGGAAATGATTTAATGACCCTTATGTAATGTAATGAATTTTGCTATGTTTTTTGACCGTGGTCTACAAGTTTTTATGCCTGACGTTTCGTTTACTGCTCCGGTGCTCGGGTTCTTGACTTCTGTTATATCCAACATGTTCTGGGAAAATGCAGTCTGAAAATATAAAAAATAATGTATTGAATGCATTCAGTTCTACAAAATATCAACACTTTTTGGTATCCGTAAGTAATAGTCCGAGAATTATTGAAAAAAATTATATTTTATTTATGTGGGTTCTTTGCTAAGAAAGGAAAGAAATTTCTTATTAATTTCAAAATAAAAAATTTAGATCGCTATTCATTCGGTCTACGTTTGGTTATAGTATGTTTATATATATGTAGTTTCAAAATCTTCATTTTCTACCATCTCAATCTAAGGAGTTTTATTTATTCAATGTGTCATTTTTATTGAATGTTCTACTGAGTTTTTCCAGTTAGTTTAGAAAAGTAAGTTGTCTAAATTTTCAATTCATCTACGTACTGTAGCTTCTTCTATCTATGAATCTTACTAGTTCGGACTTCCATTGTCTAATATGATTCAAAACTAATGAAAAAACGAATTAAATTAAAATGAATGGCTAAAAATTTTAATTTTTGCACTTAAATAGTACTTGTGAAATTATAAAACAATGATAAAAATTGCTAAAATATCAATTATATCAAGCAACAAAACGTGAAATGAGAATACAATAAAGCGAATAAAATAAAGAAGATAAAAGATGAAAATGGCCACACAGTAAAAAGAAATGAAAAGGATAAAATTTTAATTAAGAAAATTGAATATTAAAAAAAATTGAAAAATATTTTCAACCAAAATCCTTCACTTCTTTCTATACCTAAAAACTCTTGTTACATCAAAGTCGGATGTAACGTCTAGACCGCCAACAACGACACCTTACTTCCCTCTTAGGGTATCACGTATAAATCCCATCTAGACAACACACTTCAGATTCGGTAACACCAAACCACTTTCGAAAACGTGATCCGTTAAATATAGAGACGGAAATAATATTTCGACCTCAATTTCAGATTTGCGAATTATCCTTGAATAGAGATCGTATCGTACATTCCGCACGTTGAGACGTGGTTGTGGAAATTTACCTTTTTACATTATTTGAAATTAATCTTTTTAAACGTATTTTGTTTTAGTATCATAAAGTACATTTTTTATCATTACAAGACGGTGTAATGAGAAGACAGTGCCTTCAGGATTCACAACACGGTATTCATGAATTCAGCAATATATTTGGAGACGTGAAGATTTTATTATTATTTCTTTCCTGAAGCGTATTACAAGTCGCTTCATTTCAGTGTATTTAATGGCATGATCAATGAAGAGGTAAAAAATCATCCACCTTTTTTGTAACGATCTAATATTCCTCAGTGTGTATTCAATTAGTAAAAATACTTTTTTCTTGAGTTTTTTGTCGTTATCTAATGGCCACGTTATTATTATTCTGCGGCTGTTGCAGGTCTTTGAATAATGTAGAGTCTGACAGTATCTTAAATTGTGGGCATCTCCTTCGCCATTTTTTCACATCATGGCGATAGTTCATCCGGTAGACGGCTTTGGTATGTTTGAAGGGCGCTACAGAAATCTCTTCTTTAGAATTGAACTTGTTGACAATTGTGGATTTTATTCACGATGGAAAATGGTCCCTTGGATTCTAGAATTTCAATTCATTATAACAGGTCCGTGGACTTGACTATTGTCTGGGAATCTGGGACTATAACCAACTATCGGGAGTACACTAATGTTGAGCTATTCGTTCCGATATTCAGAATCATTACTCCAGGAGCTCACGTCATCATTGTTCAATATCAGTCACCCCATCGCTGCCACCAAATTTTATTCTACTATAAGACAGTACTCCCTAAAAAACAGGTGAATTTTACAAAATCGTTGACAAAATTATTTCATGAAAATACTGTGATAGGGTTGGAAATTTAAATTCTAAATAGCAAAGTGTGATGATTCGATTTATAGTTTTTTTTTTATACTGGGTAAAACAAAAGTACCAAAATCGGTTGGTAAGTTATAAAGATTTTCACCAAAATGTATTCAAATGAAACATTGAAAAAACAACAAAATTTATGTAAATTTGTAAAAAACCGCATACTGCAAAATCATCATATTAAATTTGATATTCAAAATACTATCCATAAGCGGTTAGACAATATTCTTATCTATGACAAAATGCTTGTTTAATATAACCTACTATTTCCAAGGATATTGAACAATTTATTGAATAATTTTTTCCTTTACTGCTTGAATATTTTCAGGTGTCTCAAAATAAATTTCACTTTTTTATTCTAGATAAAAAAGTTCAGCGGGAAAATCTAGGAATGTAAAATGCAAGTCTGGAGTATCATTGAGTAAGGTTTTTCTAATTTTCCAACACCTTGACACTTTGACACATGTTTCAACCCCAAATGATCATCATCAAGAGGAGTTTAATATTCATCTTCAAGATGATCTCTTGGTGATTGAAACACGTGTCGAGGTGTTAAAAATAACAGTTTGGTGTTAGGCTAAAACTCCAGTAATATTCATTACTAAACCAAGGGTTCCAAAAAGTACATCACAAGTAGTAGTTTCCAATACATCCATTAACGTAAGCATTTTTTTAGGAAAACATCCTATGTTGGATTTTGACAACGAAAAAGATTTAAAAAATGTCGTTTTCGAAATTTCTTCTTTATATGGTACGTTAAAAAGTAAGAGCCTAACTGTCTAGCAGGTTAGCAGCCTATCCAAAAACACTTCATTATAAACTAAAGAGTTTCACAAAACGCAACACGTGTTTCGCCATGCAATTGCTTCTTCAGGCGTGTCTTAACAACTTTGGCAGCTTCTCAGAAATTTTCATTGCCTACTTGTGTTAAGTTAGTCTCATTACTTCCTGAATAACTGTTTTTTTTTAAATTAAATAAGTATTTGCGGTCAAGTGGCACGTTACCTCGGAACAAAAATGGAAAACACTACATTTAATCATTGCTTCACCACACAACTTTATTACCACTCTTGACTCGATTGTTTCCTAATTTTTTGTGTACTCTTATATAGTCATGTATTTTGGTTTTATTTGAATAGGTTACGTAAGAAAAGAAAGTTTGTTTAACTTCATTCTGATAAATATTACGTATTTTATTGTGATGGTAAATATTTCTTTGTAATGATAAATTACTTTTCATGACATTGATATGAAAGCTTTACAAAAGCCCTTGAGTTGTATAAGGCATCAACATTTTTTTAATGAACATTTTTTGTTTCAGCAACCACTTGATGAAATTTGAGATGCAATTACTAGCGAAAAATTATTTTAGTTTCATGAAAGGCAGGTAATGGATCTATAGAAAAATATGCCACTTGGGACTATTTATGTAAATTGTTTCAAATTCATGGACGTCCATCGCATTCGAATGAACTTTTGAATCCATTCATTATTAATTTTTCTTGGGAATCGAAATCCAATTAAGACTAACTAAAGAAATGAAGAAATCACTACTGAACACGTTAATGATACCGATTATGTGAAAGTACTGGTTAGTGTGCTAATAGTAACAATTTCATATATAAATTATTATTATAATTGTTGAGCTCTTCCAATTCATTGAATATGGTAATTTTTGTATAGAAATAAAATCTAAATAAACTGCAATCAACATTGTTCAAACAATTGAATAAGTGAAATGTCGCTTCTTGTTTTCAACTATTTCCGTTCCTTCATCTCTGATAATCTTCGATCATTTTAACTTTATCGATACGTCATCGTTGATGTGCGTATGAAATAAATTGCGAAATTGTGGTCAAATGTAAGACGAAGTGGCTAATATCCCCATAAAAATTATAACGTGTAGGTAATGACAATAAATTAACATTTTCAAATTTATGGAAATGTTGGATCTTCACACATTTTAATGATTTGTTTTTTATTCAATTGAACGTACCTACCTATTACAGTAAATATCAATGACATAGAAATAAATACGTCAGAGAGTCAGCAACATACTTGGTTAAATATTTCATGTTGTAAGGACAACCTAACAATATATTATATATCTATCTATCATCACATTTTGATAGTATAATGAAACATGGAGGCAAAGATATGTTTATAAAATTTCCTCATATACTAGAAACTTTTAACCTCTCTCACTCATCTAATTTTAGTCACGCTAATGAAATATTCAAGAAATTCCAACAAATCCTAACAACCTCAAAAGTTAGTTTTCATGTAGATGTGACAAAGGTGGCATTGTAATGTTTCCAAAACATTTGCAGACATTAATATTAACAAACGAGTTTCCATTAAATCATCCGTGCATGGATGCAGAGATACAAATAAATCTCTAAGAAGTAAAAAACATCAGTTGAAATATATTTGATCAGGAAATATTCAACACATCATCAATTAAAAATGTATTTATACATATACGAATGTATTGCGAGCACGTACAATTATGTACCTACCATTTATGAAAAAAAAATT
>WOGN01009478.1:0-10234 GCA_015342105.1 Leptinotarsa texana | reverse complement strand
TATTTCGACTGTAAAAAAACATATTTTCCTTACCCACGTCCAGCCCCGACAATAATCGACTAGCCTGGGCCAAACTATTTTTTGGTAATTACATAAATACCAAGGTAGGTTGAACAGAGCTTTCTTATACCCAAATATTCATGCACGTGTGTCAAACACGTTCCTTTAATATCTTTAGAGCCTCAGCTTTCTTGATCAACTTCATATTAAGGTCACCCAAAAGTATTTTGTGGACTTCTTTGAAGTTTTCGTCTGGAACAGCTTCTTTGGGGCGTCCAGTGCGTACAACGTCCTCTGTGCTTATTCTACCTCGTTTGAACTCAAACCACTTCTCAACGGTTGATTCTCCTGTTGCAAAGTTCTTTTTTCCGCCAAAAGCAACACGGATATTCTTTTAAATTAATTATCTTCAAACTAACAAAAGTTGCGTCACTTCTATCCCACAAACAAATAATCCGACAGCTTTGAAATTTGTCCACGCGTCTTTTAAAGATTAGGGTTAACTAAAAAAAATATTATTTAATACTAGTAGCGCCATATGTGTATTAGCCCAGCTTATACAAGGTAGAGAAATTTTAAAATATGTATTGACAAATTCTGGAACTTACTGCAGTGATTTTTGGAGTTGGTATTTGAATTTTCTTAGGATTCAATACGAATTTCTAATTCACACAGAACTTGTCGAACCAGTTTACTGAAACAATTGGAATTTCAAAATTGATAATAGAAGTACAAAACTCCAATACATATATTTGATCTAGCTAGCCCAAACGTTCAGTTATACCAATAAGCACCATTAGCAAATCTAGATCGCCGTTGACGTCATTCAAAGATTGCTGAGCAATGCTCATGCGTATCTAGTATAGACACTTCTGAAGAAACAAATTAACATAACATCAAGTGGGCTCAAGCTGAAATCATCCACAAAGAGGAACACTGGTTTAGGAGAAAATTCAAAGAAGCCGCGTATATGTTGTCCAACAACGCATTTAGTCAAGCTAGCGTAGAGATATGTAACATGGAAACCTCTAATCAAGCGAAAAATGACCAATTCCCGCCAAACGGTCATCTCCCGCTAAAATCCAATGAAGCGGAAAAAGTGAAGAGGGGATAGGTGAAAGCATTCGAGCGACCTATATATAGTCAGATCCCGGAGGAATAAGTACAGTTATCACCTGAAGACGATTGTGAATACGAACAATCGAAACGTCGTGACATAACTTGGTTTTAAATCTCTTCATTTTTATTTTTCATTTTCTGTTAATAATAATTTTTCATTTTGATATTTTTTTTAATCTTTTATTAATATTCCAATTTTTATTTGTTTGATTGTTGCTTGTATGTTAATTCTTTGTAATTTCAGTTTTTTGTTAATTAAAATTTTTATTTTCGGTTATTATTAATTTTTCAGGGTTTTTTCAAATCAATATATATTAGACAATGGAAGTCAGAACTGATTAAAAAATATGTCTCTGATTCAGTAATGTCGATTAATTATATTCCAGAGTCTGTGTATCAACCGAATAAGTAATCGCAAACATGATCCACTTTCTTTTTAGTAATTTTCATCCAGATGTAGCCACATTTACGTTGGATATTGTCGGGTACTTTTTGGTCATTGCCTTTTCTTTTACATTGATTATCAGGGGGCGTAGCTCAGATGGTAGAGCGCTCGCTTAGCATGCGAGAGGTACCGGGATCGATGCCCGGCGCCTCCATCAATTTTTGGACGTTCATCCAAAATTATGAAACTACCTTTTTTTTTAATTATGATATTCAAATTTTACCTTCGATATATGCCTCTTGGTTTATTGGCTTTCGAAATCCGAATTGACATAGTAAATATAATCACCGACAAGTGACCTCGTTTCGTTTTGGTAATAGTATCAATTTGCAGCCACACCTACATTTGATTTAATCGGTTACGGATAGTTCTTGGTCTTTGTCTGTTATTTCTTTTGATTTTTCTGTCAGGGGGCGTAGCTCAGATGGTAGAGCGCTCGCTTAGCATGCGAGAGGTACCGGGATCGATGCCCGGCGCCTCCAAATTTTTTATTTTTTGTTAAAAATATGCCCGGCGCCTCCAGCAATTTTTCGATTCATCAAGTTTTTTTTTTATTCGTTTATATTCATCGATCATCAGTTCAGAAAAACTACTGAATTTAGTGTTCTATCTGTCAAGCAGAACTCAATGACAATTGAAATAATTTGTCTATATTATAGACTTTTTTCTTAAAATTGTCTGAGGAATACGTCACTTGAATATTTTAATTTACTTATGTTACACCCTGTATAGATCTAGGATCTAGAAGTAATTTCGAAATGGGGTGAAAGTAACCAGGTTCGATCAATGCCACAAAAAGATAAACGTTTCCGAACCGGATATAATAGTGTCAGGACAGACAATTCCACTTTCTGCTTTGTTAAGTTTGTTGGAGGTTAGAGGCCTTTGCGTTGGAATTGCAAAGGCTGCTTCTCAAAAGCTTGGAACACTGTTGCAGTGTGTACAGAAGTGTGTACAGAAAACTGTACACACTTCAGTAACTTTTAATGCTTTATAAAGCTTAGATCAGACATTTTTTTCTGCTGGATTTCATTCTGAAAAGAGGCATTCGGCTGATTGGAGACGCAAACATCACTTGAAACCTTGATAGTCTGGAACATCGAAGAAAAGTTGGAGATACTTCCACGGGGCACATTTGATTCCACCAAGAGCGGTACGTATCAGAAACACGCGAGGGACTGTAGCTGCTCATCGTTTTGAGGTTCAACTCAGCACACATCGAACTTTATTGTTCAAGAACTCTTTCATTTGGAAAACTGCGTGTTTGTGGGATGAATTCCTGAAAACTTTTTTCCAAGTGGATTCAATCTCCAGCGATTCAAATCCAATGTGAATCGCTACATTCGCATAGGCACGGCTCTTAAAGTTCCTCAAAGAGTTTCCTGTAGTGCTTATGTTTTCTCCTTAAAAAATGTTCCTATTTTTTTTTTGAAAAAAGTATTAGTTTTCATCCGTTACAGATTGAAATTTGCCTGGCCATGTACCACTTAAAAGTTTTGTGGTAGAGGTTTATATTTTATACAGCTCATACAGTATATATGATAGTATTCAGTGGACATCATATTCACGGAAAATGGAATGATGAATGTTTAATGTGATAATTAAAGTTTTGATACGTGATGGCGGCGAGTTAATTAAATTTTGGTCGATTTCAGCCACAAAATCGTATATTGGAAGCAATAAAACGAAACGGACTGCATTCATATCGACCGCTGAATAAATGGAGTAGAAATTATTCTTTTAATATACATCATTGCGGAAGGCCTTTTTATCTGATTTTCTATGATGTATGTTGTCGATAGATAAAAATGGCATTTCAGTATTTATTAAACAACATGTTTCAACTGTTCATTACATTGTTTTGACAAACTTGCGGATTTAACATTGTAGATCAATGCCAGTTATAACAAATATATCACAGTTTTGTAAATTGGCAATATTTGGCAATATCTATGATTCCACTAGTTAAAAGTGTTTGATAAAAAGAAGTAATTTGAGAAATCCATTTTTGGTTTCATGAGTGAAGAAACGAAATATTTCGAAAATAAAAATAAATTTAGACAAATACAAGTGAAACGTATGTTTGAAGGTGGTTGACAATGTTTCGTGGTGTATTTCATCAGTTCGGACTTCCATTGTCTAATATAATATAAATTGATTTGAAACAGATCGTCTTTGGCTGATAACTGGTCTTATTCTTTCGAGATCTGACTATTTATAGGTTATTCAAGTGCTTTCAACTATGCCCTCTTCCCTCTCTCCGCTTCATTAGTTTTTAACAAGAGATGATCGTTTGGCGGGACTTGGTCGTTTTTCGCTTGATTAGAGGTTTCCATATATTACGTATCTCTACGTAAGCTTGACTAAATGCGTTGTTGGACAACATATACGCGGCTTCTTTGAATTTTCTCCTACACCAGTGTTCCTGTTTGTGGATGATTTCAGCTTGAGCAGCACACTTGATGTTATGTTGATGAGTGCAAACATGCTCTGCCATTCCGGATTTGCTGGTTTCTCCTCGCTGTATTTATTTTTTGTGCTCAGCAATGCGAACTTTCAAAGGCCTCTCAGTTTCACCGATGTTTGAGGATGTGAGGCTGCTACAAGTACTGGTTGTTGCGGCTTCTCTTCCTTATGAAGTTCTTGCTGTCTTCTAGCTAAAGCCTGTTCTACCATTCTGGAGTAACCATTTCGTTGAAGGTCATTTTTCTTTCTTTTCGAGGCTTTTCTTTGTATTACAGAGCCCGAAAGCACTGTCTAGTGAAGTCTTGATGATTCCTCTCTTAGTTGATTAATGGTGGTTGGATTACTGGTTCAGATACTGTTCCTGTGTGAGTGGGTTTTCGATAAACAGATGTTTCCCAGTTGGTGTCGGTCCTCTTCACAAAAACGTCTAAGAAAGGCAATTCGTTGTGGACTTCCTTCTCCATTGTGAAAGTGATGGAAGGACTTACGTTGTTGATGTGCTTCAGGATGTGCATAGGAAAGTGTCTAGTTCTAGTGCAGGAAAGTGTCTAGTTCTGTATTAATTTTTAATTGTTTTTTTCAGAGTTTTCAAATCAATTTATATTATATTGGACAATGGAAGTCCGAACTGATGAAATACACTACGAAACATTATCAACCACTTTCAAACAGAAGTTCTCATCTTCGGTACACCACTTTTCAACCTAGTATAACCTAGTATATATTGGCAAATCATTTTTAAAAGGCGAATGCACTGATATCTGAAACTTCAATAAGAAAATATTTTTGACATCTTTACTCCACATAAACGTTCAATGGAAACTTGATGTGATATTAACTGTATAAAAGGATCCTTCAAATTTGACAAATATTGGAGAATTATGATCCTTTGCCGTCTTTGGGAAATGTATATGGACGTAACATATACTCTGACAGTAAAAGGAAGGATAACAGAAGCAAGTGTATGATAACATGCTTAAATTCAAGGTGTTTTAGGTTCGACAGCTGATTAACGGAAAAAGAGATTTTTTGAAACAGATTTGGAGGGTGTAAAGGGGGCTAACATTGTAATACATTTTTTATGATAACTTTCCTATTACCCTAGCTGCCTAGCTATATTAATGGAACTAATTCGTTTATTGTTCGAGAAGCATTTTCCACTGAACAACATAATTTTTTTGAACAGTGGGGAGATTTGCACTGAAATCATATCAAAGAGAAGGAATGCACCACTGATTTTTCAAATCGATTTTTATGAATTCTCATTTATTCCTAATTTGTTCTATTGGTTTTCGTTTCGAATAAAAAATATTATTTTTCATTTTCATCTTGCGAAATACATATTTATGTAACTTTAAACCATAACTCATTGCAAATGATAAAATTTAGAATGCTAAAACAAACTCAACACTGTATAAAGATTATAACAATTATTCATAGTTATCGAATGCGCATAACTATAGAAACTTTTAAGTGTCAATATTTCCATTGAAATCATGTTCCTGCATCGAACTCTTTAACCCCAGTGAGAGCTGAAAAGCCCTGAAAATGAGAATTAATTTTTGATGATTTCTTTACATTGAGAGGATCTGTTTTTTCAGATTTTGGAATAAAAATACCTAACCCATGAAAGGGTTCACGGTATCTACAAGATGTCAGTCTTTTAGGTCAATCTCTATGTTCTCCCAAAGTTGAATTAATATAGTCTTTCAATAATTTTACTACTGATATTCTTGACAATAGTCGCAAAAGGTCTGCCAGTGGAAGAGTTTTTTTGATTTTTCAGTAGTTGTACTTTGACAACTACATTCGGAAATTTTCTTTAGCATTTTACGGTTCATGTAGCATAGCATCTAATGTTGTCGCTCTTGTTTCTAAAGTAACAGCAATAGAAGCAATCAGTTTTAATGCACCGATTAGTACTGATGTGATGTACCGTCAAGTTTTAGTCTTTCTTAAAAGTCATTTTGAATGCCTATTTTTTATATTATTCGAAATATTCAAGTTTTTATAGTTTCGTCAATTTGACGTCTACGATTTTGGCAAGGGGGTCATTGTTAACCCCTCCAAAAACCAGCTTGGACTCACATATACTTTGGAAAATGCTGTGACGGTTTCGGCGAATGGGTTCATGGTTCATCTTCACAGTCGTTTTTTTCCTAAATTGGAACATCATTTACCAAAGCTGACAATTCTTTTTCAAGAAACTACGGTTATAATTATGCCCCCATGAAGAAAAAAAAATTTCATCGAATAATCACTGCATGTTCCTCCAGCCCACATGATAAAAAAACTGTTTTGTCTGAAACAATTGGCTTCATTTGTGAATAAAATATCAGTATCAATTAATAAATTTTCCTTAAATTTTTAAACAAAAAAAATAGATAGGGTCATATCAGTGTAATCGTAAAAACATCTTGAAAAATATGTAGTTCAAAAGTTAACATTGTTTTTTTCAAAATGGATTCAAAAATAATCTCTTTGAGAAATATCCTGTATTAAAAACTGCGAATGTTAGATATATTTTTGTTTCAACAGTTACTTGTGATTTTTTTAAAAATACACAAATTCATTGATATTTTTCTACTCTATAAAATCACGTCACGACTGACAGATTGGGTCATGAGCAGATATACTGTGGAAGAAAGTGCGATCACGCCACTGATTCTACGTACATTTTCCTCCTTTCAAGCGTTTCTTTCGATTACTTACCAACATATCAAATTACCAAATAATTGGGAAAACAATTAAAACGGAATCAACCAAATAGCCGAATTACGCTCAATTATTCCATCAAGCATGAACTAATTTCTCTCCACTTGTTTCACTTTTCGCAAGTCCTATGTTTCCCTCAGAAAGCGGCGGTTTATCACCGCCGAAAAAGTTCACTAAGCCATCATCTTGGTCGACCTTAACACGGTTACCTTGCCTTGCTTGCTTTAGGGTCTCAGTTGGCCACGATCTGATGCCCAGTTGTTTCTGCCTGCCATGTTGGGTTGTTGTTCCCCATCGCTAGCCGGTCTTTGTGTTTGTTCAGTTTGTGTGCGAGTTAAATTCAGTTCTTCGTGACTCTCCGTGACGGTTGTTTCGTAGTGTGCACGTGTAAGTGTGGGTACAGCACTGTCAAGGCGGTTATCTCCCGGTTTTTTTGATAAGGACTGATACTGGAACGGTTTTTCGTTATCGTCATCATGAAGCTGATTTCGTAGACAAAGTGTGTGTGTGTGTGATTCGGTTGGAGAATCAGTGATTACACTACCACAAACTATCCGTGTGGAGGGATTTGTTATGGTTCTGCTAGCTAAACATGGTCGGTACACTTTGAATACATTAATTTCATTTCAAGTTATTCTTGCCGAGTTGCAATGTTATAATGTGAAAATTAATTTGCAATGATTGTGAAAAGGTTCTTCGTTGGCAGTGCTTGCGAAAGTTGGTGGGGACGCATTGTTTTGATATAGTGTTATATCAAGAGATTTGTCCGTTGCGAGTTGTGAGTTGCCATATTTCGGCCTGTAAAATGTTCAGGGAATCTTATTAATTATACAATTCTGTAAACGAAGTTATCAATGACTTTCATAGCGATGTTTTGTTACAAATACAAGATACACGGCTCTACTTAGTTGTTATTTTGAGGTGTATCATTTACAGGTGGATTGTCAAACTTTGGCTGTAAAATGTTACGGAAATCAAATTAATTTTATGCATTTTTTTGAACAAAGTTATCAATGACTTTAAGACACACCGCTCCATTTTGAATGGTTCTCTCTTACTTCCATCTAAGTACATTTCCGGTTATGTGTAGCCGATTATGTGTAGAAAACCGCTACTCATAACTACACTATGATGACTAGTGTTTGACTGAGGCCTTGGATTTATCTTAAAAACATAATTTTAGGTGGACGCTTCTCAATTTCCATTTTTTAAGACAACTTCAAATGTTCCAATCATTAAATTTATGTTTAGGAATTAAATTTATCTACCAGTACGACTTTATGAGACTCCCAAAGGAAAACTTCTGTCTAAACTTCCGTGCAGTTCTTGGTTTTAGTTAGCATTTTTGACAGTTTACTTGTCTCAGGTTATCTTGAAAAGTACCTATATCATATGGGACAGAAACTTAAACACAAAGAATTTATAAATATGTATGAACGACATTATACGTTTTTACATAACAAATATTGGCCAATATCAATTCTTGTCTATTCACGATTCTTGAATAATCCCAAGAGTCTGAAAGTCACTCCTTAATGAGTAATTAATTCAAAATTGCCTGGGTAAATGCGTGCTTTATTCATGAAGGGATTCATGCTTCAATTAACATCATTGAACAGTTTGACGAGCATTATTCAGTAGTTTCCTCGGTATTCTAGCCGAACGTCACTTGACTGCATTAACATTTGATAAAAGTCAAAAACAAACTGAATATCATAATCCGTACGCTTGTAGTCTAATGAACTATTTTTTTTTATATTTGTATCGTTCTAAAACGAATTCTAGGGTCTTACCTTTTAACGTGCGATCCCAAGCATGGCCGAGGAATTCACATCGAAAGTTGTTTCTGAAACTACAATGACGCACTTTCATTGATTTGCATAGTGCCTCTCAGTCTGTGTGGCAAATTTATCAGCGAATGCTTACAATGTTTTTTCCTGATCAGCATGTTCTAATAGCGTGAGTTCTCGTTTTAATCGCTAGGATTATGATCTATGACCCGTTTGAAACGTTATCTGTTGTAAACACACGTTTTTTTTCAATAATTCGATTTGTCGCGTTATATTTCTCACGTAGGCATTTTTGCCGAAAGTTTTGCACAGGAAGTGTAATCTATGACGTTCATATGTAGGTGATATCCGGAGTGGATCTCCGATGTAGTCAATATACTGGGTGATTCTTCACTTATACTTCTGTTGTTATAATTTTGCCTTCTGTTCATTTTGTAGTTCATTGAATTGCTAACTAGAAAAAAGCTCTTTGCGGTGTACTTACTATATTTTAGATATAAAATATAATCCGTAGTTTTTGTTTCTTTTTCATTCATTGAATGGAGTTATTAGTGAATATCTCATTTTTCTATATTTGCTTTGAACTTCCTATAATGATAATTTGATGTTCACAAGTGAAACCAGTGAAAACATGAATCGGTTGTTTTGATAATTCAAGTCAAGTCGTCTTCTAATCAGTGAAGGACATCAGCTTTATGTCGGTTTGAAGTTTTATTTGAATTTCCGTTAGTATTTCATCCGACACGGAATTACATAATTGCAGACTACAATAATGAGATATCAGTCTATATGATGTGATCAAATAAAAATATTTTTGGTTGCTTGACTGATTCATCTCTGCTGGTATTTTTTGGCTGCCGTTTTTGTTTTGCATTGCACGCCTGTTTGTGAGTTTGCGGCATAATATCTCTGGTGATGCATAGGATAAAAAACAATATCAAACAGATAATTTCAACTGTGATTCACTAAAAAGTTGTGATTTTTTTTAATAAAGTAAAAAGTAATAGAAAAGTTGTTTTAGCTACATCAACATTCAACTCCTATGTTAAAAAAAAATTCACAAAGAAATATCGAAGTTGAAATATTTTACTGTCTGTGGTTTTCGCCAGGTTGACATTCTGAAAAAATTAGATTTTTAACTCATGCACCAAATTATACCAAAATTCAAAATCTTTCAAACTGTCTGAAGGAGTGAAAATAGGGTGGAAATATTTTAAAAAAGCGTAACATGAAAAATTGACTTTTTACACCTACAAAATTGAGATATGTTATTCCTGATGATCTACCCGACAGAAAAACTTTACGTCATAGTTTTCCAGGCCGTCTGAGGGGGTGAAAATGGTGTGGAAAGTTGAAAAAATTGTATCTTCGAAAATTGAATGTGTGCATCTACAAGTTTGAGATATGTTATTTATGACGATCTATTCGGATGAAAAAACTTCACGTTATAGTTTTTCAGGCCGTCTGAGGGGGTAAAAATGGGGTGGAAAGTTGAAAAAATCATATATATGAATATTGACTTTGTACTCCTACAAGGTTAAGATATGTTATTCCTGTACACCTACAAGGTTAAGATATGTTATTCCTGTCACCCGATTTGACGAGAAAAACTTCACGTTATAGTTTTCCAGGCCGTCTGAGGGGGTGAAAATGGAGTGGAAAAATGAAAAAATCATATATTTAAAAATTGACTTTGTAC
>WOGN01009477.1:0-10803 GCA_015342105.1 Leptinotarsa texana | reverse complement strand
TGAGCCTATAGCAGGGTCTTAAATAAAATAAAATACAAAATGTAAACTACTAACACCAAAAATTGTAATAAACATGAAATTCATTCATGAAGCAGTGTAGCGGAATTTTGGTTCATGTGTAGTGACTTTATAGTTCTTCCAGTTGGCAACACTGTTGGTTCCTGCCCCTATACGAAGTTTTTGTTTACATAACGGTCACTTACTCATATAGTTATTTATTTATGCATTATGTATGTATCAAGAGGAGACAGGAGACTGGTCAGAAGCGCCTGAATCGCCTAAATGAAGCGCAACTGCTTTAATTAAAAAAAAAAGTATATTAAAAAACTGAAAAAAAAAAAAAAAAACATGAAAGAAAAAAATCAAGAAAAGTGCAGATCAACTCCCAAAGAAGATCTCTCCAACCATGAAGAGGAATCTGGTGACGAGGGGGTGTGTATCAACGTCTTCCATTACTTAATGATTGACTTATTTCTTTGCCTGATTCATAGGATGAAACCTCCAGCATCGGTAGCACTTCAACTACCGACAACACATCAAGAAGTGCAACCCCAACAAATCGAAATCGGAAAGGTCGTAAACGCAAAAATCGTTTCAGCAGCACCACCCCAAAAATTTTGAAACCAATATATAAATTTTCGTAAGTATTAATCGTACATGGGTTAGCTAAGTATAGGGGGATAGTTCATTCTCAATAAACAATTTTGTAACTATTTTGAATGGTCCTATACATTTTTTTGAACTATTCCTTCATGTATCCCTTGAAAAATACCTATTTACATAAGAGATTTCAACAGAAATCAAAAACAACAATAATTAATGTATAACAAAAAGATTTGTGTGTGTGTGTTGGGCCCAATATAAGTCATTGGGACACACCACATTATGATGAACTTTTACTACCCTCAATTTTTATAAATTGTACATTCTGTGAGAATGAAGTTGTATAGGTTTGAACACTTTCATGATATAGATGCAGTATTAAAGAGGACCATGGTCAACCACTATTTGGTGCACAATTCAACCACCACCTGAAAGAAGGACAACCATTTATTTTTGCAGCTGTTGGTAGTAACAGAGTGAGCATATACGAGTGTCCTGAAGGAAATGGAATCAAATTAACACAGTGCTATGCAGATCCAGATGTAAGTGGTTCATTTATTTCACGCCTCTGTGCTCTGCATAAATTTACATCGAAACGGCGGCAGTTTTAAAAATTTTGGATTGAATTCCAAATATAAAATTCAGATTTATCATCTGAACCTTCTATTCTGTTTTTTTAATTGATCTCTCGTTGAATTTACCAACAGCACATCATATTTTTGGTTTATTTTTCGAACTGTAAAGCATATATTGACTTTGATTTTTTCCCAGCTCGATGAAAACTTTTACACTTGTGCTTGGTCCTTTGAGGAGGAACAAGGAAAACCCCTGTTGGCAGTGGCTGGTTCCAGAGGGGTCATCCGTATTCTAAACCAAGCTACAATGAGTTGCGTCAGGCATTACATAGGCCACGGTCACGCTATCAATGAATTGAAATTTCATCCGAGGGATCCTAACTTGCTTTTGTCAGTGTCCAAAGACCATTCACTCAGGTTGTGGAATATAAAAAGCGATGTGTGTATTGCCATTTTCGGAGGAGTTGAGGGTCACAGAGATGAAGTGCTTAGCGCTGTAAGTATGTCTGTTTTTTTCACTTTTAAATAATTGCACAACCCAAGTCTTTGACTGAGTTGATTCTCAATAATTTTTTTCAGGATTTTGATTTGATGGGCGATAGAATAATGTCATGTGGTATGGACCATTCATTGAAATTATGGAAACTTAATAAAGACAGCATGAAAGAGGCTATCAAACAGTCTTTTCATTGGAATCCTAATCGTAATACAAGGCCGTTTGATTGCCTGAAGGAGAATTTTCCAGATTTTTCCACGAGAGATATACATAGGTAATTTTTCATAAATTTCTTGATACATATTAAGTTAAGGCTATTTAAAATAATTTCTTTCACACACTCGTTCTGTTAGATTTTTCTGTGGAAATCTGAGGCATGCCATTATCATATCAACACAAGTTATACTTTCCTGATTTTGATGATCGTGCTTGCCCTATATTTCATGATTGATTTATGACGTAAATATAACATTTAAAACGATTCTTTCGTACTAATTATCCTTACTTCACAACAAATTATAGTTACAATTCATATGTTCTGCTGAATACTCTCAATATTTTCGTTATGATGACCTGAATAGTAATTTTATTTTTATGAAATTTTTGGTATTATTATTTAGTATTATTTCATTGAAAAAAATTATATTTTTTACACTTCTAGAGCCATTTTTGTTCCAACTTTCGTCTACTGCTCTTTTTATAATTAAGCTATATCTCAAACTCTCAAGCTTGTTGAAAACACATTCTTCTGGTTAACCTATAATCTCATTTTTACCCTTGTTTTTTTTTCCATTAATTTGACTGTATAACATTTGATTCGTCAACATCACACCAGAATAACATCATACACAAGCTGATAATATCAGCTTCGGTGGATTTTTTGTTTAGTCTAAGGCTCATATTACTAGGTTTTTTTTAATCATTTGATTTTGTAACAAAATAAGGTCTGTATTTTTTGGCTATTTATGAATAAACATTATTATTATTATACTGACCCCAATCAGTTTTAACTGATTTTTAGTGCTCTTTATATTCGGTTTTTTACAAAATACTTGTTGAAAATGATGAGGTTTCTGTTCAATAAATCTATTCAAACTGAATATCTACAAAAAAAAATAAATACTATTTAGTAGATAATTCTTGAAACTGAAAAAATAACTTTCCGTGAATATAAAAATAATGTAACACATTGATGGTTGACTTTGAACAATAATGACGTCACATAGCTTGACTGTGAAGGCAAAATGTGAAGTTTTTCAGTCTTTGTAAGTTATTGTATGCTTTAAAACCACTCCAATAATTTAAATGTTTTCCAATGTATAATTCAATATATTTAACTATATGATAGATAGATAGATATATTCATTTGATCATGTTATGTATAAAATACATTTATGACAAGTCTATAAAATGAAATAAATAGTAAAAATTTTTAACAAGTTTACAAAGTATATCAACATATTCAAATTAAATGTGGAGTTTCGGCGAGCATCTTCCTTGCATCAAAAGTGTGTCTACGCACATATTCTAAATATTCTGTTAACATTTTTTTATAACTTTTTTAAAACAAAACGTATTCATATTATCAATATTGGCAGGAAGTGCATTATACAATTTAAAATCAAAGGAGTTTTTTTGTGATTTCATCAGCCTGAAACGTTGAGGTCTAATAAAATTGCTGTTACGTGTATCATGATTGTGTAAACTGAATTGCTTGGGAAACAAAGGAGCTCCTTTGTGTATATCTAATAGGCTTGAGTAAACATATAAAGAAGGCACGGACATAATTTTATGAGTGATGAATGATTCACTACAAGAATCCCTAAAACTGATGATTGTTGAATATCTTTCGTCATTGATCACTAATTATTGTCAAATACTAAATTTTGAGTTTGTCAGTTTGAAATTATCGAAACTTTTTCAAAAAATATTTAGCTATTTTGCAATAGTTGACTGTATTATTTGAAATCGTTAATTTTTTTTTTCAGGAATTATGTAGACTGTGTGAGATGGTTAGGGGATTTTTTGCTCAGCAAGTCTTGTGAAAACTGTATAGTGTGTTGGAAACCTGGAAGATTGGAAGATGAAAATCTGAAGAAGGGAGAGACGAGTTCTACAATCATTCATAGATTTGAATACAAAGAGTGCGAAATATGGTTCATCAGATTTGCAATGGATTTTTGGCAAAAGGTAAACTACCTAGTTTGTGAATAAACTTGAAGGAAAAATATATTCAAAGTTTTTGAAGGATATACCTTATCTAATAATACAAGACACTCTTGTCTCTTGAAGAGTGCAATTTTTTAGGGTCTTCAAGGCTACTATAAAGATCGTCTCTCTTTCTAAAATAAACTTTCGTTTGTCCAATATACGAAATAACTGTGATCATATCGTCATTCGAGTGAGAGTGACATTTGATCCAGATGGAATTCTTTCTTTGTAAAAGAATTTGCAGATTTGTAAAAACAAGCTGAAATTGTTCCTGTCTTCAAGTCACGTCATAAATCCGATATCGATAATTACTGTCCTATTCCAATTTTAACAAAGTTTTCGAAGTTATTTGAAATGGACATATGAAATTGATTCTTGCTTAGAATAACTCACAAAATACTTTTATTCAAAATGTTAGGTTTTGAAATAATGAATGTTAACAACCTGACATTTCTTATTATGACAACCTTATGCTATATTGTTTTTTATAATAAAATATATTGACATGTATAGGAACCCATATACAGAAGGAGTCAGAATGGTCACCACAGTACTCCCCCTCCAGTGAAGATGGTCACTCGAAATGAACAATTTTTTTGAATCCTTTGTGTTTCACATGTTCTTTCTCCAGTTGTCTCTTTCTCGTATTCTTCAACAAAAGCTGGTTTCAAATGGTCAATACTAATATTTTTATGCTTTCCATTGACTAATAGAGTGAAATATTTTTCGTTTCTGTTAATCACCCAAAATGGTCCATTATAAGGTGTTTGAAAGTCGAAGGCGAACAGATTTATCAGTTGATGATAGACGGATTCAACTTTGAAAGCTTGGGAGTCCTTAAGATGCTATTTCATGTCTCATGCTATTTCAGTATCCACTGGATACTGCCAACTGAATATTCTTTCTATTCTGGTATAATTTGTACAAAAATTTATTAATTTAAATAAACTGAACGCCAAAATTAAATTTCTTTCAGATTTTAGCTCTAGGAAACCAATGTGGGAAAGTATTCGTTTGGGACTTGGACGTACCAGATCCGGCACAAGCCAAGTGTTACACTCTGCAGCATCCCCGCTGCACCACTGCAATTCGGCAAACTTCCCTGAGCAGAAACGCCAATATTCTTATATGTGTGTGCGACGATGGTACCATCTGGCGCTGGGACAGAATTTCATAAGGACAATTTGTTATTGTATTTTTTTAATATAAACTACTAAGCAACACACTGTATCATTAAACCACTTATTCTTTTTCTTTCACGTCTGGAGGTGACAGCTTCTTCCTCGGCTCTTTGATAATACGAACCTTGGGTTCACTGGGGCCCACGAACTTAGAATTCGTTGTCCGTTCTAGGGGCACGTATACTTCAAAAACCTTGAAATATTTCAGTATAGAATCTGAAAATTATCAATTATTTCTTGAAAACCATGAGATGAAAAACAACTTACTGACTTTCTCCTCGGGAAGTAGACAGTCTTCGGAAATTTTCTTTGCTGAATATTTTCCAGGGTCACCTTGATGGTTTGTGATGAATTCTAATGCAGTTGCTAGTGAAACCTTTCCTAGTGGAATTTTTTCTGACTGCTTAACACCATAAAGGAACGTTTCTACTGCTTTCCTGTCTGTGGGGAGAGGCCTTTCTGGATTGTGTTCTAGTTTGTGTGCTATATTAGGCTAGAGAAAACATGCGTTTACACATCATGAAGTAAACAATATAATTAATAATATATATATATTTTTTTGATTGATGCAACTAGTTTTCCTTTATTTTCAGTATTTTAATATTAAATTTAAATTTCACAAAGGATTTGAAGCTTTATATCTCCTATTAATTATCTGCGAGCGCTTTTGACAGCTGGTCGTACTGTCATTATCTGGCACTCCTCAAACTGAACTTGTTATCCTGTCGTCTGTCTTTTTATACGGTTTGGTAAATTTGCCTGACGCAATACAAATACAGACAAATTTACCTGAAATACCTGAGTTAAGATGATCAAAGAGATAGACGACAGGATAACAAGTTCAGTTTGAGGAGTGCCAGATGATGACAGTACGACCAGCTGTCGAAATCGCTCGCAGATAATTAATAGAAGATATAAAACTTCAAATCCTTTGTGAAATTTAAATTTAATATTAAAATTAATAATAATAATAATCAACTTCATTCATCACAAGAGATGAAGGATATCTTATTAGTATTTACATTAATTGAAGATAACCTTATGACAAATGGGCGAAGTGTCAGCTGAAGCTGTTTTTCAACTTGACAATTGAGGCTAACATTATTCTTCTTTACATAGATTGCCTGAAGCTATGTAAATCAAAATGTGAACTTCACTCAGTAAAAACAATATCTTATTGTAATCTCTTCGTATACTCAATTAGTGTTTGCTATTCTCTGTTAATATCAAACGGACTACTGTAATGAATAAATTACGAAACTATAAAAAGATCATCATGAATTATTTTGAATCATCAATCATTTGATTACAAGTTCCTGGACAATGAAAATCGTCTGCAAGAATGGCATTTGAAAGGAAACTTGTATAATTATTGTCTGTTGCATATACGTTGCAGAATTAGTTGTGCATGTAGTTATTTTTCAAAATTTTTCTTGACCAAGTCTTTTTTATAAATAAAAGGTTGATTATTTTACGAATTATAAATAAAAAAGAAGGAAATACACAAAATTAAAATCACAGCAAGTACATACTGTAACAGGGAAAATTTTGTATAGGTTCTGGGTAATAGTAATGGTTTCTCAGAATGCCTCAGTTTATTGCTGATTTTCGATAACGACTCCAAAATACTAAAAATTCACTACTTTCAGTAATACATTCATTTGAAACTCCACAATTATCACTCACCTAACACCAGGAAGAAAAATTCGCTTTGCAAGATTTAACAAATGAATTTTATCTCAAAAGGCTGTTAGTGTGGTGTCACAGAATAAAGTTTGAAATAAAAAACGAAAGGTCAGATGAAAAGGAAAACAATAAAAACCTTATTTTTAGCTGAATTGCGAATAATCATTCCGCAGACGGTCAACTAGTACCACCTGGCGATAAATAGTACAGGATAATTTTCTATGCTACAACATGCACCCCGATCGTACTAGAGTGTTGATTAGGGAATAACACTTTGTACGATTCAATTGATATTAGGACGGTTATATTAACGTAGATGACTAACATCAAAAGTTCCGCGTTCTGGTGAATTTCAAATTATGCACGCTCTCGTCTTGTACTTCTGATCGAAAATAATAATCTGCTTGTCGTAACCGATCCATAGCATTTGATGCTGATGTTGTACCCACTGAAACCGATAAAATGTTTGGCGGTTAACCCATTGCAATTGTTTAATTGATAATGTTTCCGTATAAGGTGGGAGTAGATGTTTAGCCTTAGCTACTGGCTTCATGAAATGGTTAACAAAAGATCCATCCCTATATCTCGTCGATTGCAATTTGAGTTTTACACCTAACTGAACACTCTCAGACCAAAATTGCTCAATGAACGCACTCTTGTATAATTCGAAATTAGTCAAAGAATCTAAATATGTCTGACTCCACAAGAAAGCTCCGCCTTTGAATTGATTTGCCAAGATAAACTTCAAATTTTGAAAAGGAATATTTTTCATGTACACAAAACTCTAATAGCTTCAAAAACTCCATAGGGTGAATAGACTTATTGTCGAACACTGGTCGCCATTTGAACGATTCAGGAATTTGAACAGATTGATTGAAATTTGAATTATTTTGGTTAGGTAAGTGATTTACATTTTGTACTGTTTGTAATAATTGAGTGAATAATTTAATCAATTGATTTTCACTGTGGACTAGACTGCTTGAGTTTCACCTTGATTGGGTTGATTTGCAGTTTGAGAGGGAGTTTGCGGATCAATCCTATAATTTTGCCCTCTCATTGTATACGGTGGTGGACGCGTGAACATATCCCGTGAAAATATAGGATTTTGACATTCATGCTAGTGGTTAGTTTGCCTCGGATGGGGCCAGGAATCAAAAGGAGGTAAGTGTCGCCTACCTTGGTGATGACTATTAGGTGTTACCATCAAATTTGAGCTCAATCTTTCCGTTGCTCCTACTTGATCTTCTTCTTGAACAGCTCCTATTGGATTCCTGCCACCGTTATGTGTATTGTCATTTACAATTTCCTTGGGGATCGCTCCTTGTGCCTCGTATGTTGTCTTACTCCTGAGATTATACCCATTGTTGTTTCCGTTAGGTGTATGATCCAAAACCATTTTTTTTGCTATTGCCCCACGTTGGGCGCCAAGATGTAACAGGGAAAATCTTGTATAGGTTCTGGGTAATAGTAATGGTTTCTCAGAATGCCTCAGTTCATTGCTGATTTTCGATAACGACTCGAAAATACTAAAAATTCACTACTTTCAGTAATACATTCATTTTAAACTCCACAATTATCACTCACCTAACACCAGGAAGAAAAATTCGCTTTGCAAAATTCAACAAATAAATTTTATCCCAAAAGGCTGTCAGCTTGGTGTGCCGGCATCGAAATTCACAGAAAAAAGTTTTAAATAAAAAACGAAAGGTCAAATAAAAAGCAAAACAACAAAAACCTCTTTAGTCGCCAATGCTGAATCGCGAATAATTATTTCGCAGACGGTCAACTAGTACCATCTGGCGATAAATAGCACAGGATTCTTTCCTATGCTACAATAATGTAGTTGAGAAACAGTCTCGAGTTACTACTTTTGCAATATTCATACTCTGACCGCTTCTGATATGAGGGAGTTAATAATGTAACATTGTTTCCATGTCTACCAGATGATTTTCTTCATTTCATAAAAACTACATGTACCAATTACTACTACTAGAGCAATCTTGTCTCCCCCTCAACAACTCTTCAAGAGAAGTGTTTCATCTGATCATTTTTCAAAATTTTCAACACGATAAGACTATATTTACACTATCAGAGTACGTATTTCCGTTCTTTATAACTTCCTTATCAAATACTGAATTGCCCTTTTATTACCCTCAATTAATATTTTATGGACCATTAGTGCCATAAAATTTATCATAATATTAAAGTCTCATTAATTACACTTGAGACGGTTTGATTTTTCCTATATTCCTCATACTTTGTCAGCCTTTTGATTGCTGAGCAGTGTCCCATTCATTATTTCCATAGAATATAAACTTCTAGTAGAGTTGAAAGTTGAATTACTATTACAAACCACTATACTCAAGCAAGCACAGCTAAGAAGTTTTCGTCATAATCAATTGCATTTCATATTCAGAAACTGAACCGGCATTACTCATTGAATTTTGGTAGGATTGATTTCAAATAACTAACCAATGTAAAGTAAAGACAACATTACATGTTTATTCAACTTCTTCTCACATTAAAAGATGGTGGTAATGATCTATGTTTCATTAACATCTGCTTATTTCGCTAACCAACTAATTAATAATATATTTTCGTTTTTTAAGCAGTTAACATCAGAGCAAAAAGTTGACAATTGAGATGGCTATAATGAGCAATTAAAATTCTAAGATCTGATAATTGAAACTAATGAAATTTTCAGAATGATAAGCTTTTACATTGAAAATAGATATTACCCTCGAGTATCGAAAATGTAAAGGACAGAAAAGTATCAATAAGGTATAATGAAGGACTAATAAGGATATTTATCCACCGAAGAGTGAAATTAGTGTTTGTTTTTCTACAGACATTTTTAAACGATAATGTTTCTAATATTATTATGTGCATTGATTTTCTCAGTATTTTAAATATTTTTGTGAAATCAATCTGAACTGTTCAGAGTACATTCAGAACGAATCACGTTCATTTACCGTTTTTGGCATGACTGTAAAAGAAGACGGAATTATCAGTTTACTAGCAAGATCCTGGGGTTCTACTTGACCTGTACGATGTAGTGGAGAATCGGCAATAGGATAACATAACCATGACATCGTATTGACTTCAATGGGCTTTGATTGGGACGGCTATCGGATACGAAGGCTTTTCAGTGGCGATATTGACTGACTCCATGTTTTGGTAATTGATTTTCTGTAAAGGGAAATGGACCTATTCATAGATGTTCTCTTTGTTAGTTCTCACTTTGTCCCATAATGAACTTTTTTACAAATGAGGGCGATAGTGTGTTCGAAAAATGGTGACATGAAACGGTAAACCTCTTATCCTTATAGAATATAAAACATACGTGGGGTGTAAGTAAGGTGAATGTAGAAATTTCGCTAGCTACGTACATTTGATTAGATTAGTTTGTTGTCCATCCCACTGGTTCAGGATCCCAACTCTTTCAAGAGGAGTTCAAGGAGGTTTCCGTCAGATTCCTTCATCCGTAGGTCTTTGACTATAGTGGTTGAATCAAGAAAACATGATAACTGTTATATTTATATGATAGTATTACTATGTTTCTGAATTGCTGCTGTTCCAATGTTTTGACAGAATCAGGAACAACGAACTTAGGCGTGCGCAGCGTTATAGAACAGTGCTTTCAAAAAATTGTTCTACAGCGCCATCTAGTGGCGATTTACAGAAAAATTGATAGCGTAGAAACCTTTTCTATGAAAAATTACTTGTCAAGTTTCATCATGATGTTGCTAATTCTTTCAACTTATTTTTTAAAAGTGCCCCTCTTGATATACTTAAGAATATACCGGATGGTTTTGCTACGAACTTTGTTAATGATTCCGAATATAAATTGATGGATGTAGCCGTTACTACATGGTAGGAGATCATAATGAAAAGAGAAATGAAAATTTCTATGTTTTTTGCCACTTTTATTTGTAAGTAACGTTACTGCAGTTACGTGCTATATGGACATTTTCAAACTTAAACAATAAACTAATAATGATTCATTACATTCGCTAATATATACCATTCAGGTACTTGAGTGAGTACCTAA
>WOGN01009476.1:0-10803 GCA_015342105.1 Leptinotarsa texana | reverse complement strand
AGATCTCAAATATGTCTATAATCTGAATAAAAATTACAAACAAATACTTTGTTTCCAAAATTGAAGTTGTTGTAACTTTAGGATTACGGAGCATGGACATTACTGTCCTTGCTCCGTAATCCCAAGGTTCAGATACCACTAGAGTCACAAGGAATGTATGAAGTACCATGCCACGATTGTGACAAGACTTACATCGGCCAGACCAACAGACGAATCAATGTCCGCCAAGATGTACCACATTTTTTTACATCAAGAACTTTATGAAGCTGACCATGATATGAGTTCAGTATTGCAAATAATAATTTAATTCATTCAGCGAAGAACCAAATATTTTGAAATATGCTTTGTTTTCTGTCCACATTTGAAGGTAATGGCATGGCAAATAGAAAATACTACTCAACAGACACCTCCATTGGATGAGAGAAGTCGATGATCAAAACAAATGGTCAATAAACGTTTGGAAGGCTATAATTAGGGATCAGGTCATACGATTAAATTTTTTAAATGCCCTTTGAAGTTTTGAAAATATTTCAATTGTCAAAACGAATCACATCGTACTGGAATTAATTAATGGGCTATTCACATGCTCCTGAAATTATTGCCAATTTCTGGAGTATATAATATTGATATGGTGAATAATTAACTTTGTTCTATCAACTGTAGTTATATAGCTTTTAGCTAAGCTCGACAATTTCTTCAATCTGCAGTAGGAAACAATATAATCATGAATTATTTTTCATACAATAACGATTGTACCAAAAGTTCGGTGAGAATGAAGATATTATCAATATTTCATGTGCTTGCTTACTGATAGCATTATACTCTTCCTACAAAATTGCTCGGTTGAGATAATTTTTTTACATCGCCTCTTCTGCTGGTTCTGAATGTTTTTCAATCATTTTCCAACCTCTTCATTCAAACTCATAAACATGTAGCTAATAGAATTGGAATAACATTGACGAAAGAAATTCATTTCATTTTATATCTCAAACCCCTTGAGTTTTCGGATAGTCAACATTACATTATAATCACCTTTTACGTTGGCTTTATCGAATGAAAATGTAAATTGAATTCAGCATCACAAAGAATTCAGAAAGTCGAAGTAGAGCGAATTGTATTACTTCACAAATCCCTCAGGCTACTGCATGTTTCACTAGATTGATGATACTGGGGTCTCTGTTCTCCCATTCAATTTTGAACCGAGATTGCACTTCACTAAAAGCCACTGACGTTTAGAATATTCCTCCACAATACAGATCAGTTGGGTAATGGAGAAACATCCAAAGACATTTTGGGAATGTTGTTATGTGGCTCAAACAGTCATCATTAAAGAAAATTGTAGATAGATTTTCACCTTTTTTAATTTCATGGTGTTTTTGTGTATCTCAATAACTGACTGAATTCTGCATTATTATTTCGTCATTTGGAATAGTCTGATGAATTGAAATCCGAAGAGAAATTTATAAAATATCAATACATCTGAAAATACATTATTGTGAAAAATAGTTCCATAATCTTCCTCCTAATATGATTTATGAAGATACTTGTAGTATAACAAGCGATGATAAGGTGGTCAATTTTTATTTGAAATATTATTCAACTTCTGCCATTATATCATAGATATCAATGAAATTATACATTTGATACTGCTATGCTATGACCATATGGAATTACGACTGTTCCTGATGGCGTCCTTCTACATCTGATCAAAAATTGAATCTTCACATTGGCAAAATCAATTTATTGATTACTCAGTTACTCTTTTGAAACAGAAACATTTTTTATTTCCGGAAACTAAGCTACATCAAACCTATTCAAAAACATTTTTTCGTGATAATGATGAAAAATTACAGTCAGTATTGCCTAAAATGTTGGTTTGTGCAATCACCAGATACATTTTTTATGATCTTGAATACACAATCCTCAGTCAACAACGTAGATTTTCTAAAAGAAAATCCACTGCTACTTACCTATTGTTTGTGAAAACCGTATTGTTACTACTTTAGAAAACAAGTGACAGGTCAATTCTATATACAACGATTTCTCTAAAATTTTAGACAGAATTAACCATACCCTATTGATCGCTAGGCTCAAAGCATTGGATAAAAGAGAGATATTTTACTAGAGTTCAATATATTGTTTATGGCAACTTCCTATCAATGAAGATTGGAGTACCACCAGAAGTGCCTCAGAGATCTCACATGTGCCCACTGCAATTCAATCCATTTACCAATTATGTGACCACTGTTTTTGCCGATTGTCCATTTTCCATATTCACAGATGATTTAAAAATGTTCAGAGTCCACAATATATCTATCAGTTGCTGAAGATCTAAATAATATTTCTAAGTGGTGTAATGTCAACGTATTACAGCACTCGACTCTAGAGGAATGTCAAAAAATCACTAGAATCAAGAGAATAGATATAACAGTAGCTGAGTTTTGAGTCTATGAAAATTAAAGTTAGATCCACACTTGAGTATTAATCCACTACATGATTGCCTCACTATAATATCAATGTTGATGTGTTGAAGAGATATCAGAATTGTTCTTTCAATATACTGTACTTATCAGCTACAGTTCAATAAATAATTGTATACCGAGTCACCTATTCATATCTACTGTTCATACTCGTACATATCGATTGTCCGGAAAAAGTCGACCTTCGTCGTCTCTCTGTAAATCCTAGATGAAACAGAAATAGTGATATTTTCGAAAGTCAAAAATCAAAAATGGTCGAAATTAAACAATTTATAGAATTTTGCAGTCAGGAAATCATCATTGTCCTAGCCATAAACTATTAGATTTATTTTTGAAAAATTTCACACAATCTACATATGTGAATTATTGAAACCGATTGTTAATTGTCGTGCCCTTTGAAATGAATAATCAATAAAAAACGTACACGAACACAGGGATGAAACCAAGTGGAAATAAGTCAATATGCCTTAGTTGAACTTTCATTTCATTCCGATGTGAGTAATAATTCCTAAGAATTCCATTACGCCGCGTCGTTTGAGTACTATGCCAATACCACACATTCTCCAAAAAGAGTTTTACCAATATTCAGTTAATGAAGAATTTGAAAACCTGAAAATATAAGTCATTTGAAAAACTTGAAGTGTGATAATACCCTTTGAAAGACATTTTCTGCGTAAGGGTCAATGTTTTCTGCGTGTATAACTTTTCACAATTTGAGATTCATCAAAAAAGAATCTGCTGAAGTGTAAGGAAAGACAAACTGAAAAGTATATCCCAAAAATTCACTGCGTAATATAAAACACTGGAGAATCTAATTAGTCAGAAAGTTATCGTCTTCATAAATTTTGCCTACAAATTGAATATTTGGTGGAAATAACAAAATTTCTATACTCGACTTTCTTCAGATATTGGTTTTCAAAATCCCAAATATTTTACTTGTGAACATCGTCTCAATTGCAAAGAGTGAACCGAAATACAGTGATAATTTTGTTATTTCTAAAACCATCATCTGAATTCAGTTCAGTATAGAAATTTTGGCTTTTCCATTGAAAATTTAATTTGTAGGCAAAATTAATGAGACAAGTTACAAACTAACTGGACTCTTCGATGGTTTATATAACGCAGTAAATTTCTCAGGTGAACTTTTCAGTTTGTCCTTCAGCAGATTTTCTATTGGTTCAGCTTTGTACATTTATCATATTGTGAAAGTATCAACGCAGTGAAAAAATCGTAATAAAATATGGCATTGTAAAATCTGGCCTGATCACTACTAATGTATTCTGTTGAAAAAGTCTGTTCAAAATATGTTTTTTCGTTAACCAGCTGTCGCACCCCTACGAGCGACAACCCTCAGAAATCGAAACTTGTGCGAGCTAAGAATTAACAATGTCTTACCTTTCAACGTTTGATTCCTGACACATTATATTACATAATTATATCAGCTAAGTTTTTGATGTGAAAGTGGAAAAGCGTGATTCGGAGATACATAGAGTAGTTTGTAATTGGACAAAATCTCACGATTCATTTCAAGATTTCGATTTCGATTTATTTTGTGCATTTTCATTTCAATAGTATGTTGATTATCTTCAAAACTGTGTGAATGTGTTAATATTCGAATTTTCAATTTCAGATAACATTTACGCAGAAGTTTTCTGTAATACAGAAAAAAATACAACCAATTCCGATTCTGCAGTGAACAAAGTTTCAATATCTCGTTTTATATTTTTTGAGTTGAAAAAATTATTTTCATAACAAATACCACTTATGTTTTTCAATTAACTATAGTATTGGCATAATTAAATTATATACAGGATATCATTCTTGTAATCAAAGTGACTCTATGAATTTCAAAATATTTTTTATTGTTTTATCCTCTCAAATACCTCAATATATTTTTCAAAGGAATCAAATGCCTTTTTAGGAAATTGTCCAAAAATAGTGATATAGAAACTGGAACCTAACATTATGTACATCATAGAGCCTACAAACTCATGGCGAGTAAAGTTTTCAATCACTTTATTATGTGCATGCAATTGCAGTTTTGGGCGCATAGGTATACGTGAAGTTTTGCAATTACTCAATACGAATTTTTGTAAGACTTTTGTAACCAATTCCTTACGAGTAATATGCCATTTTCACGACCTTCGGTGATTTCTAAACCTAGGAATATTGTAGTCAGTTGAGTTCAATGTAATTCAGAATTACTCTGTTGCCTGAAAACATCATCACTTCATCAACATAAGAAAATATATAGACTTCAAATTATAAACATGGATCCTTTTTGGAATGTTGCAATCCTAGGTCAGTAAGCATTTGGCCAACATTTTTGAGCTTGTTTGAGTCCATGGAGAGATTAAGTTAGTACACATACTGAACTTTGGGTCCTTCAGATTGACGTGGTTTCTGAATGGGGTTTCTAACTGTTTAAAATTTGTTTTGAAATCTGTTTTTTCGTTAACCAGCTGTCGTAACCCGACGAACGACAACTCTCAAAAGGCTAAACTTGTGCGAACTAAGTACTAATGAGGTTTTACCTTACAACGTGTGATTTCTAACAAATATCTGAGCTCTGACATGAATAGATTAACATGCAGAATAAGTATATCAAGGTCTTGAATGGAATGTTTTTATAGAAAAATGTATCAGAATTGTCAGGAAGATTTACAAACGGGTATGGAACGATAAATTGCATTTTAGGCGAAGCACTAATCCACATTTGATACACAATATTATCATTATTGACTTGTTCACCAACACATTTTCTTTTCTTCTCATTTGGTACAGAAGTCAGGTAATGTCCGATATTATCAAATCTTATGTTATCATAAATACGGCTGAAAGATCTACTTGATGCACTGCTTGATGGTCTGCCATCAGGTTTCCGAGGATTACGCTATTTATCGAGGTATGCTTTGACAATCTCTCTCCAAAATTGCAAATGAGTAAAATTATTTCTTGCTTTCTTATGTTACATCCAAACGTTTGTTGAAGTGGCATTTATTAACCAGGTGAAGATACACCACCATCATTTTTTTGATCGTAATCAAATTCTATAACGAGAAATGTTCTCATCCATCAAGTCTGTGCCACCCATTGATGCATTGTATTTGCTAATCACACAAGGTCTTCGAAAGTTGATATTTTTCTTTTCTGCCTCAGAATATCGTTTGATGCTGCCCATTGGAGATACTCCATCAGAAGTAGATGCATTGTTATCAACCCACCTCACCAATATAATTCCACTTCGCTTCTCCAATAAAGAAGCAACTTCTCCCCTGTTCTTCTTTTTCATAGATTTTTTTTCAAATTAGAGTACAGCTTTTCGTGATGAGGTTTTCTATAATTGTGCATGTGGCATCATATTCCATTTGTTTGAAGTGGAATAAATGGAAACTAGTGAAAAAGTTATCACAAAATAGAGAATATCGTAGATTTCGCTTGTCCTCGGGTATCTCGTTCAACGATGTGCAGAACGGTGTAGAAGAAGTTCCAAACACTGAATTATAATTGTCATTAGATTTTGGAATCTTTCCTTGATATATCATGAAATTCACATTACCATTGATACACTAACACTAAACCTTGTACTCAAAACGTATTGGTTTTCCCTTTACGAATTGTTTACATGATGCCTGACAAAATATTTTATTATGGATTCATCGCAATTCGAATCTTTCTCGGGTACGTAATATTTCATAAATTTTGCTTATAATTTTCCTATGAGTAGTCGCAATTTGTAGCACTCAGGGCCGGCCATAGAGGGGGGACCCTCCCCGTTGCTTTATCATTCTGGAAAAAAGTTGGGAAAAGTTGGGAAATTTTTGACCATGAAGATAAAAAAAATAATAGTGGAAAAATTAATAAAAATATGAAAAATAAAAATGAGACAAAAGGAAAGATGAGGTGTTGAGAAATGGAAAGGAACCAGGAGAAGGTTGGGATTTTCCAACATGCATAACTTGAAGAGAATTTTGAGTCATTTGAAATCTCCAAAAAAGTTTAATTTCTCCCTAGTAAGAAAACAGTCCTGAGCAGTCCACAAATTTTGAAGTGACAATTTTACAAAATTACCAACTTCTCGCTGTTTCTCGAAAAGTTGCGAAATTTCGGGCCGTGAAGATAGAAAAAATATTAGTAGAAAACAATAAGCACAATATTATTTAAGTGTTGTTTCCTTTCATTTGTGTTGAATATTCCTATACATGGTGGATATGGTGGAAAACCAAAAACCATGGTCCAAAGTAGAATAATTTCCATTTTTATTTTTATAATCACCAAAATTTATTTTTGTTTATGCATACTCTAACGGGCATAAGCATTCTGCCAATCTTTCGATAGCTAAGTATGAAATGTAATATATTATAGTCGTAATTTCTTCGAAAATTGGGAAATTTTGCTGGTGGGGTTGGCAAAATTTGAATTCCCTCCCCCCTGGTTTTTCTTTTCAATACGGCCCTGGATGGGATGTGTAGAAAATATTCCTGCACATTTTCCAGTCCTCCATAAAATTAATATCGAATATTTGGTCAAAGTTGTGCCATCTCTGGTCATCGAATGTAAACTTATTCTGGATTAGGGGTATTGTTTATAATTTTATAACAACAAAAGGGTAAGTGACATCTAGACGCCATAATTCAAACGTCAAACTCGGAGAACACAATGGAACGTTCACCGTCCAGATATAATGTCTATCGGACATGTTAGAAGAAAGTCAGATGGTAAAACAAAATCAAAAACTCGGCTATTTTTACAAATCGTTGTGGTTTCTTCTAAAGAGAAACTGATGAGTTTATCTACTCATCTATTTTAAACAGTATATAAAACCACTCGACACTAGAATCATGGTTCAATCGTGATATTTGCTTTCATGGTACTGCTATTGAAAAAGTCTATTAAAACCTGGAAATTTGCCGATACAATGTTGAGGTATTATTTTCGACAAACGTAATATTTCAAGCTTCTATGTTTCAAGGCATCCAAAAAAACATCTTGACAAACATCCGCCTGGCAAGCTTATTTACAATGCGTCACCACAGTATTCCATATATAGTTACGAAATATCATGGTACCACGTAGGTCTGTCTTACTTCTTGCCGTTTCATGATTTCTTGCAAAAAACATATTTATGTGGCATCCACTATTTTGCGAGGACGAAACAATGCATCAATATCGAGAGGCCAAAAATATCAGACGTCTGATATTGAACTTCCGACTGTTCTGTGCTTCAGACAGCACACAGAACAGTGAATTGTTGTTATTATGTGGTCACAATTTTCAAAACGATATGGTTTTTTGTCCGATTAGGATGCCATTAATAAGTGCTACACAATTACCGACTTTAAGTTAGTAGTTAGATTTTATCTTACGATACCAATAATGATTGTATTTATATCTTTGATTTTCAAAGTTTCATTCTTTGACTAATTTGCAATTTTGCTTGAATGGTTATTTGGTCATTCGTTTTTAAGTAATTTGATGTCTTGTAGAAATGTCAGTTCTGATGTGTTTACTCGTCTGTCTTAAACTTCAGACGTTCAAATTTCAAAAGAATCATTTTCAGAAAATTCAAGTCTGAAAAGAATCATTATCAAGGGTTCATAGATGTTGTTCCAACATACTTCCACCAAATTTCTTGGTATTCTAATCGATAGTCACTTAAACTGGTCTGAACACATAAGTACTATCTGTAACAAACTTGCTAATTTCGAGAAGTAGTCAATCAAGATGCTGCTCTTACCACCTACTTTTCTCTGTTTCATTCTCTTCTTCGCTATGGTATATTAACCTGGGGAAACTCGGCTCAATCACATTTAATGAAAGTATTTATCTTACAAAAATCTGCTGTATGAAAAATTGTCAAAGCAAATTGGGATTCGAGATGTAAAGTAATATTCCCAGCTCTGAAGATGACTTTATATGCCGTCATTGTATATGAAAAATTAATATGTCAGGAAACATATTAATGAGTAGTCAGCTCATTCTGATGTTCACGCCCATGACACCAGGTCAAAGAACAGTCTGATAAAACCACAATTGAGGTTGCAAAAGACGCAAAAAGTGGACACTTACCTTTTCAATGCCCTACTCATCCATTTTCGCAACTTATCATTTAAAATATTCAAGTACAAATTGAAAAACATACTGACTGAGCATTGTCTTTATAGTATTGACGATTTTACTAAAATAGCAACTGATAAATGCATTTCCTTGTAACTTCATATTGTTATATTTAATTGTATTTTGAATTATTGTATGTAGTTTGTATTTTATTAACTGACTGGTCCATAACATGTAAATTTTCTTAGTGACTCAAAATAAATATTATTATCATTATTTGAACATATACATTGACTTATCATAAATTACTTTAATATGTTAAATGATGCATACTGTACCGAGGGCCAATTAAAATTCTAATTTGTTAGTCTAGTTGCTAAAAGTACTGAAAAAACCCCCTTCAAATTAATAACAATTTATTAGGCAATGTATTATTACATTTGAATTTGAGAAAAATAAAAATATCCCACTTTTATTTTTTATTATCATCGATATTTTCATCCGAACTCTCATCACTACTATCTTCTTCATCTTCATCATCATCTTCATCATAATCTTCATCTTCTTCATCATAATCGCCACCACCATAACTGTATCCAGTATCTCCATAACTGTATCCACCTGCTGCCTCATTCCCATCATCATCCTCATCTTCATAATTCAATCCTTGTCTTCCAAACTTGTGACTACGAGCTGAAAATGATAATAAAAAAAATCAAGTTTTTTGTTTCAATAAGTTCATTTTTAAAGTTTAACAGTGATTAAATGCACTAGAACATAATTAACCCATGACAAGAGCTGCCAACATAATTATTTTTGACAGAAATATAAGTCATAAAGTTGGCATTTTAAAAATAAGTTTTTTGTTTCCTTTTTCTGGAAATAATATCAACATTCTTTCAGGCAAATGCCTTTGTATATAACAATTCAAGATGAAATCTCTAGACCTATGATCTCGGGATTTTATCAAATTGACTAGAATCATTTGGTAACAAAATTTCAAATATTATGGATTTGCACACATTTAAACTGAGAGTTTAAAGTCTTGATAAAATCTGTAATATGATGACATCGACATTGAAATTTCCTACCAACCGATCTATCTATATTTTTCAACGAAAACTACTCACTTGACATGCTAAGATCCTTCGTTTGTGATGTTTCAAAGCCACATTTAGGACAGGGAATAGGTTTATTTTTCTCGTACTTGAATCCTTTCCTACGAACGTGATCCTCACAGTAGCAAGTTTTGCATCTCAAGCATGAATATTGTCCTAGTTTATTACACGACTGACCTAAAAGTGTGAGAAAATGTTTGAAATTGATGTAATTTTCAGATAAAGCATTTAGTTTCATCATAAACATACATTTGTAACTTTCAGCCTCCAGTACTTGACAAGAGGCTTGATGTTCAAACTGATCATCCTCGCACAGAAAATTTGTGCAAAACGAACACTTGAAAAGCCTTCCACCGTGATCCCATACTCCTCGTTCACATTCTATGCAAACTGCATCTTGTAAAGGACAAGTGCAAGCGTGAGACTGGAGGCATTTTCTTCCATGACATACCCAAGCCTCACAGAAATCGCAAATGGCACCCTGAAATTAAATTTTCTTTTCAGGTGATTTTCAACAATATAATAATTTACTTAACTAGTGTCGTACAATATGTACATAAAGTATGTCAACTATATCACATTACCTATGCTTAGTGCTACTGTAGTATATATTGAAAAAACTTTAAGAAAAGTAATAAAGCTATAGAAACAAAAGGAATGAAGAAATATTGTTTGAACACCTCTATGAGAGGTTGTTAATTCATAAAAAACAAAAAATTGAAGTCAATCAAAGGTGTCACCTCTCCGCTACACTATAAAAATATTTGTCAATGAAAATTACTTAGTCTAATTTAGAGTTAAAAAAAACATGTAATTTGTTATAAAACGTAATAGCAATAATTTTGATGTGTGAGCTCAATAAATTACTTATGGTTATTATCGCAAACAGCTATTTCACCTAAAGTGATCGTGCCTGAGGAAGCTATTGTATAATGAAACACGTGTTGTACTGTGCGCTTGTTGTAAAGTATTACTTGAATTTGTTATCATGGATTTTCATCAAGTATTGAAGAAGAAGAAGATCTTTATTAAATTAAATAGGATATCCTAATAATATACAAATCAACTAAAATAGTAGAAATAAGAAAAAAAAAAGGTATGACTTAAATGTATGACAAACATAAGTTCAATAAAATATTTTTAAAGGC
>WOGN01009475.1:0-10803 GCA_015342105.1 Leptinotarsa texana | reverse complement strand
GAACCTGTCTCCCTGAATTTTGTGACCAAATCCAGAACGTGATTTCTGCTTAGGTGTTTACCAGGGTTTTGCTCGTTAAATAAAATTGATGTTCTATTAGCATTTTGTCATTGCCAAAAAATACAGCAATAACTGAAACCCTTTCAGCAGTAGTGTGAGACATTTTTAAACAAATAACAATACATGACCCGTTTAAACAAAACAATCGAACGATGTACTAATGAAAACTGGAAGAAGAGGAGTGGGTATTGAATTTAAACAAGGGATTTTATTTAACAAAAAACTGATAAGAAGAAATGCTCGAACATTTTTTCATTCAGGCATACAAGTTACCAAGTGGTCTGTCTAATTTTAACTTCAAATTATCTTTAAATAGAAATCGACGTGTCCGAGCTTTTTTAAAAATATTACTTTTTATATTAAAAAACGGCTCTGTTAAGTTTCGTTGTTACACACTGTATACATAAAATAATAATTACAGTAAAATTAAACCAAATATACTTGAAAGATTGTCATATGCATACAAAACATATCAACTTCATTCAACTCCAGCTTCATTAATGAGATAGATAAATAAAATTACGGAAGATTGAGAAATTCATCTATGGTATAAAAATTATGTTCTAATAAAAACTTTTAAGGTGTAACGACTGTAACAAAAAATATATCTGCCAGACTGAGCGAGCCATGAAATCTCGTTTGAAAAAATACATAGCACATATCCGATTTCCAAAATAAAAAATCTAGTGTTGCTTAACACGCCTTGGAGAACAGCCATAGAATAAAAGAAAACTCTGAATTTGTTGAAATCACAGCCCAAATTTTAAAATATATAACACAATAATTTACAATAAATTACCACAAAAAATAAGATCTCTACATAATAATATATTCAAAACAAGGATAAAAAACGTCTTCTTTAGCACTGAAGGATTCCTGGACTGTGATAGAAGTTCTTTAACCATATTGACATTTGTCGTTGTTTTATAATTCCCAATTTTAAATTTTACTGCTTTGTTTTTAAATGTGCACGTCGACATAACTCTGGCCTACTGTATAAGATATAAATATTTTTTATAAAAAACCTTGTTCTTTGAATTGTAAGCATCTTTCGTTTATGTAAATATTGATAGATTCCTGACATATGCTAATTTTATTAATATGTATGTAATGACTTGTGTAAATACTGATGAATGTATAAGAGAGAGAAATATATTTTATTGTCCAAGAAATCAAGTTCTTATTGCCAAAACATGTTAGAGAAAAAATGTTAAAGAGTGCTTTTTTAAATATATAAAAGATTTATAAAAGTAGATCTGATTAGTTAAAAAAATAAACATATGTCAAATATAGATAAAATGAGTGGGTATATAAAAAAATAATATAAAAATAAACTAAAAAACAAATAGAATATAAATAATACATTCTGAAAATAAAATCATATCTAAAATAAAATCATAACAGAGTTTCACTGTAAAATTCCTCGAGATTATGGAATGCTTTTTCGAGTAGAGCTTTTAATTAATTTTCTGAATTTTTTTATTTCGGAGGGTACGTACACCAATACATTACCTATCTATCATGACACTAGAGATTTGGATACTTTCAAATGTCTGGAAATAGCGAAGTGTGGTATGAGATCTATGAACAGTGACAAAGGGAACTTTCACGAGATAATTTCCCGCAATTATTAATGCGTATTGCCCCCTATTGAAATTTGCGGAAACTTTATGTCCTGAAGATGCCAACTTGGTCGGTAAAACCAGAGTTGATTGAGAAAATTGTTTGTTTTGGAAATGCCTTCGACATATCAAGACAGAAAAAATATGTTGTAAACCATTATAATCTACACTTGAAAAATATTCTTTTTGGTATCAGAGTTATGATTTCCCTTCTTTATTAAAATTTGTTGATAACTTGATTACCTATAAAATATGAATGCAACAATGTAATCCTTTGAAACAATGATTTCCATTGTCTAATGACTGATGGTACTATTGCTGGTAACCATTACTCCTGCGAGACAGATATAATTACAAAGTTGCAGATAAACTTAACAGGACTATTTAGGGTGTACTATTTCAAAACATCTGTTCTGCCAGAAAATTTCTAATACATTGGATATACTAGAACAGATCACTAACACTTCTGTCAACGTATATCTGCAAAATTTACTTTGCTTTAGAAAAGCCTGATCTTCCTTCTTCCTTTCTTATCGGAAGCATTTTATAAAAATTTAGCTCTCCGAACTTCTAACACATGAATTCAACCTCCTCTAAAAAGAATACCACGAAAAGCTGAGGATTTTCCATTTGCATTAGTAGTTATTATTTTTATTTTCTGGAAAGGCGAGGTGAACTATTCAAAAGTTTCAAAAAAATGACTTACATTAGAAGGCAATAATTTATAAAACAAAGCATTGTCAACAAAAGCAGTTATCATTCACTATTTAACGAAAAGACAAAGTAGGTAAGCCTGCACTTCAGCTGTTCCCCACCATTTATCTATAAGACATCCTTGTCTCTGCCTCTGAATAATTGGTCAAATCGATTTTAAACCTACTCAAAAAATTCATAAAGTACAGGACATACATATCCAATTCTTCACTTACCTCATAATTTTGAAAATGTGCTTGAGACTTCAGATGATGGGATGCGCAATGCAAATCTCCGATCCAGACATCACACAATTTGCAATACCAAGATGGCGCTGAGATGAAAAACTGCAGACCTACGAAAAGCATGTGATAAAAATTTGCATTGTTCAATAGAAATGAATAATACAAAGTTCTTAGCTGTTCATTTCCATATTTTATGGATTTCACTAACTGTAAACCGACATTCGAAACATATCACACATCACTGAAGAATTTAGTGACTGTCAATAAATCACAGTGATATACTGTTTTCTTGAAATGAGTTCACTTTCTTGGGCTGATTTGGTTTCATTTTGATGAATATTTTATAAATATGCGAAATAATTCAATATTTTCAATGTATTCCAAATCATTTGGGAATATATAAAATTACTATTCTGAATTGTATCATCAATTTGTACATACAAACAGGATCTGAAGATGTCTTAAAAATTGATATACAATGTTGTCAGTGCAGTGATTGTTGTGGAGTGATTCGACCTTTTGTGTATAAGAAAGATTGTGGATGTATAAATGAAATGGATACAGTTATTTACCTCATTAATATCATTTATATGATGAATAGGTCAACCGTTGGAAAATATTCCATATTTATATATTTCTATAAACCAAACAAAACGGGGCACTGTGAAACTTATTTTTATCAGAAATATATCAGATTATTTGAATTAAATTTTCAGATAACATCATCAGCTTGCGATGCAAGACATGATAACCTTATCTGCACCAAATCCAGCTTTCAATCAACAATTCCGGATCACTGCACTGACTAAAACAACCAACCCCCCCAATGTTATGTATCCCCCACTACCTTTGATCGGGATACGCTTGATAGGAGCGCCCTCATGCGATGGCAGGACTGGCTCAGCGGGTAACTTATGCCAAGGTGTACTATCGTGATCATTCTCTTTCGCCGCTTCTTTGTGTTTTTTGTCCTGCAAGTGCAGGAGAAAATCTTTAGCGGTTTCCGGAAACTCGTCGCAAGATCGACACCAATGCAAGCCAGTGTCGTAGTGCACATAGCAGGCTTTCTCGAAGGAGTCCTCCGGGGACTCTGGTGCCTCGCTCTGCTGTCTGAGCTGAGTAGTCAGTTCTGAATGAGAGTAGGAGCGAGACTGCTCTATAGGTGTAGTCGGCTGTGGTGCTTCAGCTTTCATCAGTGAAGCTTCAAGGTCAGCTATTGACTGACCGTCTTTAATGATGCTCGACAGCATCTCGATGACGTTATGTATGGCCTTCATTTTGCCCTGGATCTCTTCCTGAAATGGAAAGAACAAACGTTAATATTCCGTGTCTAGAACGGATATTTCATGGTAATGCACAAGTCAATACATACTGGCGCCACCTTCATGCTCCTCTGAGTTAAATTTTATTATGAAAATGGAAAATATATAAATGTTACAAGCGTCCGGCTAGTCGTTATCCATCGCTGTGCTAGGTGAAACTGCGAAATAAAATACTGGTACCTTATGCACATGAATGCACTTACCGTAATTTGGGCTCAGCAGCTGAACATTTTCTTGTACCAGATTTACATTTTTGAAGATAAGAGGATAAGAGTTGTTTTATTTGAATTATATATTTGTCTATTTGCTGTCTTACTATTCTCTTGTGATAATCACAAATCATTGGTTAAAAAACTCAAAATTAGTGGGTTTAGATATAATGTTTTATCTTTGTTTGACCCATGTCTATCAGAATATGTTCAGAAAATAATTTCTAAAAATATAAAATTCCAAAATGAAAATTGAAAGTGTGAATTTCAGGGATCTTCCTCGGCCGTTTGTTATTTTCATTAATATATCATAGATCTTTGCACAGTTTTAAAGCAGAACTACTAATTTTTGACTCTACTTCTTCCTCCGTATACATTTATTTAGTGGTCATTACCCTTCAATATTTTGTATTATTCCCAAACGGAATCCCTTCTTCCAACTCATCTCCAATATCATAAACCTGCTACAAGACAAAACTAGTAAGTAGTCGATGAACTGAAAAAATTACCTGCAACTTATCGTTCTGCCTAAGAATATTGGCCAGCTCTCGATCCGGCGATCTGCCATTTCCAACAAGTTCCTGTTTTTGGATTCGAAGTTGTTCTAATTCGTGTCTCAACACAGAAGCTTTCCGAACGTAATCCTCTCGTTGCTTCGTCAGTTGAGCTTTCTGTTGCTGCATCTCCTGGGCCACTGCTGAAAAAAGTATATTAGCAACTTGTTCTACAAGAATATAGGAAATAATTGAATGAATTGTGACTTTTTCAAACTGCGCATTTCTATTTCTGCTGGAGCCATTGCTGCGACTGGCGGTCCCATTATCGAGGAGACAACCCTACGAAAAAATGTCGTCAAAAATGGAATCCAATGAACTAGAAAAGGATTAGTTTATGTATAAGCTGCAATTAACTGTCCCTGCAATTTCTAATACATCTATTTTTTTTTTAATTTGGATATATGGATTTTTCATGGGAACATTGGGGAAAGTAAAGTCATATTGTTTCTCACCATCACTGGTGTTGTTTTGCTGATTTTTTCAGCACTAATATGCACATTAATATACTGAAATATCTTCCAAAGTATCACATTAGTTGATGAAATCGATTGAATGTTGCTTATAGTAATTATAAATTTTAACCTCAAATTAGATATGGCATTGTCTTATGTTCCGCATGCTGGAATATTTAAATTGACAGATAAAAATTAATAATAAATTTCTGACGAGTTTTATGAATCCAACCTTAAACATAACATGACATTACTTTTAAACGAATTTCATAAATAGTGGCAATTCTTCATTAAAATGTCAGGTTGTTCGTTTTTGTTTTCATAACTTAGCCAGCTTGGTTCAGATGCTTAAAACGATGACCAGGTGTAAAGATCCAATGACCATATACTTCATATACTTGTATTACTCAGTATATTTTCAAATCTAAAGTACTTGTCTTGTCTTTGAATAAAGATACTGTGGAGGATGAGATGTCAAGAGGATGACTTTACCTTCAGAAATTTTTAGTAAATATAGAGAAATACTTTTGTCGATAACATATTTTACTTACCATCTTTCTGTGTTGGTGTGTATCTGGCCGAGCCCCATTCGGTAGAAGTCACCGTGCCTTCTCCAGGTAGAGTAGGCTGGGTTGCCTATAATAGAAAGTTGAACTTAACTTATACCTGATTACTAAAGTAGTTCAGAACATGACAACTTTAGATACATTATTGAATTCAAAATAATTTTGGTCAAGACAGAAAATGAGGGCTATAAAGATAACTTGTTTGATTATGGGATTAGTATACTTTTGAATTAGAAAATAAGCATCTCCTGTAGCCATTTTATATAATTCGTGAAGTTCATCTCGTTATGATAATCACCCGACTTCCTATTTGATCTAAATTTCAAATAAGCATTTTTCACAAAACCATTTTCACTGCCCACATTCACTATTATTAGTCTTTGCCTTTTTGATAATCAATTTGGTTTTAGAAAGGGACGTTCAACAACACAAGCTATAATAAAACTACTAAAAGAGCTATATAGTAGTCTAGATATGGGTAATCGAACTCTGGGTATTTTCTTAGATCTAAGTAAGGCATTTGATCTTGTAGACCACATAATTCTACTAGAAAAATTGGAAAAGTATGGTTTTAGGGGAAACTCACGTAGATGGTTTGAAAGTTATCTCCAAAATCGAACACAATACGTTGATATAGATCAGTGTCAATCTAAACGTTTAAAGTATACTATTGGAGTACCACAAGGCTCTATTTTGGAACCTCTACTTTATATAATTTATGTCAACGACTTTGAAGGAAATTTTGTAATGTATGCGGATGACACTACACTACTGGTTAGTGGTAAGAATGTTACATCCACAGTAGACCTGGCTCACAGGGAAATTGTAAAAGCCCAGAATTGGTTTTCTAGCAATAAATTAATCTGCAATGATAAAAAATCATCCTTCCTAAGATTTAGTTACGCCCCAAATGGTCATGATCATAGTTTACTGTTAAAATCACAGCACGGTTTAATGAAACAGGTGAATTCAATAAAATTTCTAGGACTTACTCTCACTGAAGATTGTAAATGGAATCAACATATTAATGAAATATGTAAAAAAATAACGCCTATGTGTTACTGTATCTATCAACTCAGTAAAATTATAGATAAGTCGGTGGTACTCATGTACTATCATGCCCAATTACACTCAACAATCTCATATAGTATAGTAGCTTGGGGCCTATCACGTGAGGCACAAAGGGTATTTATTTTACAGAAGAGAGCTGTCAGAAACATTCAGAGTGTAAATAGACGTACTAGCTGCAGAGATCTATTCAAAGTTTTAAGAATATTAACTCTCCCATGCATTTATATGTACCAGCTGTTGATTTTTGTCAAATCGGATCAGCGACCTTTTACCTTCTTAAACAAAAATAATTACGGCACAACAAATTCAACATTGTTAGAAATACCAAATCATAGACTGGCTAGATCAGAATCAAGTCCAATTTTCATAGGTATCAGGCTATTTAACAAATTGCCGAGTTAGAAACATGTCACTAAGAAAATTTAAACCGTTCCTAAAAAACTTTCTGATTGATAAAGCCTACTACTCCATTGAAGAGTTTATAAATGACGTATCAACATAACTGAAGAATTGAGATTGAAATCTAGGGATGTTAATATATTATAATTTTACCTAGTTATAAGTTTTAATATATAATTTTTACATAACTGTTCATACCCTAAATATATATAATATAATTTTTTTTATAAGTTTATTTATGTCATATTACACTGACTTGTTCTATATTATTGAGTTATGATCCAGAAGAACCAATAAAATATTATTATTTCCACCGTAGTGTGCGCTGATCAGGCCCTATACCCCGAAGCTCCGATACATTCGGGAGGGCGCGCCAGCATTATCAACCAATGAGCACTCCCCACACCGTGGGGTGAGTGATCATTGGGTCCGAAGATCATGTGCCCTGAGCAAACGCAGTGAGCCAAGAACGACAGCCTCCTGCATTTGTGCGGATGAGATTTCTGCCTTGGTACGGCAAGCCGGTATAATTTTAAGATTCGAGAGTAGAGAGGACACCATTCCACCAAAGACTTCAATAATCAGAACAACCATCTTGACAGAGGGATCAGTCTGTTTTTCCTCCTGTTTCCTGACGATATTAACCTCAACAGGAGGTGAAAACTCCACTACAATTATCGCTTTGCTCTGGTGATCGAGAAGAACTACATCAGGCTTATTAGCTTGTATGAGCCTGAGGGTGGGGAACGAATAGTTTCAATAAATTGGCCAATCCTCGTTCCCCATAACGGATTCAATATACCCCGGAGCGTAAGGCAACACTGGTATCTCGTCAATAATGTAAGAGTGCCGTAGATGGTAATATAGCACTCTTAGAGCCGAGTTATGTCGATGGATATAGGCTGAGACCACATATGCTTGACATGCTGATAGTTAGTGCATTAGGGTCTAGGACGTCTCGCGGCAGGCCCTGCACCTTGTGTCAGGAACCTCTGTACACATCACGTGACTGCGGTAGACTAAGGTGTTGAGGACACCATCCTGGCTGTGCTACAGTTTTCTCGCATGTCAAATCTGGATGTATTAAAGCATAATATACTGAAAATGAAGGGTTTGCGCCAGGTACTTTCTCTAATTGTCGCAGTAGATATAAAATTGAAATGATATTTCTTCACTCAGTATTTCAGTGTGTGGTGACAAAGATTGAGAGCTGTCAAAACTCTATCCTAACACAATTTCACATAAAAGGGTTGCTACCATTCTTTGCCATCTGTTGTTGAACTTTCGATGCCGAAGTTCAGATCTACTATTTTCCTACCGGCACTGATGAGACAACAAACATAATAGTTTTTGGAAAGAAGGGGGTAGAGAAGATCATTGACATAAATAATGAAAATGAATGACCACAAAACAGGTTCTTGTGGTACTCTATGTTCCGAGGGTTGTGTTGTAGACAATTCATGACCAACTGAAACCGCTGATTCCATCAGCACTATCTCATGTTCGATTTAAAAGACAACACTCGTATGGGAAAGTCAGTGAAACTAAATCAGTTTTGAGTGTCTTCAGTTCGGACCCTCTGATTATCAGAGGATGGAGATACACACATAGATTACCCACTTCATATGTATTTCAATTATCTTCAAGTGTTCCCTACGCCGCTACTGGCCCTTGTTCGATGACGTCGCCATTCTTCGAAGTCACGTAAATTTCCGATCCACTTTCGCGAAGTTCGTTAGAAGAGATACTCCTCGGTTCGATCAGAGCCATAAGTGCCGAGGACTAAGGTCCCCAAATCAAACTGAACCACTCAAATTAACATACAAACTGAGACCTGATAGCAATCCTTCTTTGTCGTACGAACGTGTCTGCTTCCTGCTCTCGAGAGATCAAACAGAATCCCATATTTTCTGAATGATTCTGTACTGGAGACGATAGCTTCGATATCGGAAAGAATTGTGATTCGGTTCATATACTCGATTGAAGGAATCCTCCAAGAAAAATTACTCAGAAGTGAGTTTATGGAGTTGTATTAAAGTTCGGGAAATATGTATCGATATAATCAAAATTATTTTCTCATGTTCTGAAGATTTCAGTTAATAATAATAACAATGTTTATTTGTCATACGTTATACAAACTCATACATGAAGTATGTGAGATTTCCACTGAACAGTTATGAAACGAAACACGTTATGCGGTTTTGTGAACTGTTCAGTAAAAATCTCTCAATGGAGTTTTCAGTCTATAACACCTCATATCATACATAGCAAATTAACATGCATGCAAATAAATATGTGGTTGAAAGTGTTTGAATGTGGTTGAAAAATGAATGAGATTTTCAGTATATTACAGTATGAAATCTCAATATATGAATTCGGCAGTAGAGAATCTAAAACTCTATAACAATAATAGAGTATCTATAACAATATAGTAATAATAATATAGTACTCATTCTCAAAATTTCCTCGTCAGTAATATCAAGTGAAATGAATAATGATCCCAAAAACTCAAAAATAAAGTATACATGATGTTTATTGAACATGTAGCAACAATTCAAGGAATTATTCCTGAGACTATTCTTAAGATATTTTGTCGTTTCATGATTTTTGTTAGGGTGCTTGTTTTCGGAGACATGGAGCGAAAAAAATTTCGACAATAACAATGTATTACCAAAAGTTACATGTAATGTATCTTGATCTGAAAAAAACTGTTAAAATGACTACCACCCGCTCTGATCCAAGAATAAAATCTTTTCGTTATCGACTCCCGAATTATTTTGAAAACACCAGGATCGTTTCAGATTGCGTAACACCCAGCAATTATCCGATTTCTCAAATCTTCCACTGTAATCGGAATGTTGTTGATATATAGCAACGGAATTGTTAGATTTTTTATTACTTGGTAAGTAGGTCCAGTGTAGTACGCTATACTTTCATTTCGGCTACGTTAATAATTTTTAAATAATCAAAATTGTTATTGTCGAAATTCTTTTTCGCCCCGTATCAAAGCGCACTATCAAAAATCATCCAAAGACAAAATATCCTAAGAATAGTCCAAGGAATAGTCCCTTGATTTTTGCTGAATGTTTAGTAACCATCCTGTATATTTAGATGAGGTGAATCGACAAATGACAATTTGGTAAAAATTCACAAAAAAAAATCAAATTACACTGAAAAAAATAAACAGATCCGTTGAAATCACGGAAGTGCCTGAAATGAAACTTTAGGTGTGCGCTTCCATTTGATATCGAATAACTACTGAGTTTGCAGTGAAACCACCCGCCAAAAACATCATGGTGAAGATTAAACTTGATTGCAGGATTCCAAAAAAAATAATAATAATTTTTTTTGAATCCTGCACGCACGAGGTGAATAATGGTCTGACATTAACAATATTTTATAGAAAAAACTTTTAATCATTCAGAATTTCATATCAACTTTTATCTTCAACAATATCTCATGATTTTTCTTCAACATCAATGTAACCATTCTCACATAAGATTTTCCCTGATGATGGAAATAAAATTTTCCGAAAGCTTGGACTAACTTAAAAGAGTACCCATTTACTTGCTGCAATATCCCACTATCCAACCAACAGTTTTTTATT
>WOGN01009472.1:0-10804 GCA_015342105.1 Leptinotarsa texana | reverse complement strand
TATATACACTTCTTCACACATTTTTCAAGCTATATGTTCATCAAACTGCTTGTCAGTTCTGTTGTCATCTATAGAAAAGGCGACTGAGAACATCTTTTATTCAGTTATTACCGAGGCATGAAAAAATTTATGATAAAGTCCAGAAGTATTTATTCTCAACTGTCTTCAATTATTAACTTAAACTCTTCACAAAGATCTGTACATCAAGCATACAAGTTTCTTTCAGATACGCAAACGTCCACTCTTTCAAACGGGACACATATGTATGAATTTGGCTAGTAACGGGAAAACATTTTTTGGATTTCTGCGTCTCCATCATCAAACGAAAAATGTGGGGAAAAAAATAACTACGATGACAAAAACTCTTTATAAAAATTACTTTCGAAAAAACTGCTCTCAAAGATACGCTATGAAACTGAATCATTCATAGGAACGCCTCACAACGCAATATATGGAAGATTATTCATACATGGAGAAGTAACAATTCATGATGGACCTCTATAACTTTCGGGCGGAAACAGTTGTCTTCAACTCCTCGGCAACATGTTTTTGGATAACTTTAAAGATGAAATACTCATTCCTTACATGAAATTATCACTATCAGTTACTTCTTATCTTGTCACGAAGAGAGTTCATGAAAACAGTCATACTTATTGTTGGTTAAATTAATCTCAGCCAGAGAAATTTCGCTTAAATTGGAAAGAAGATATGTTTTACTCGGAAGTCATTTTCCGGAAAGAAGCTTATTGCTGTTCTTCGGAATTTTTCTAAAAACTAATCTGTTCTAAAGTATTCGATTTGAGATCGGCAACAATTTTGACAGGTATCAGTTCATATGTCTAATTTAGAAAAATGTGATTTACAGTTTTTATTTTCAATGATTTTCACCCTATTAGTTGAATTATTTCACGAATCATTTACTCTACTGCTATTCTAATAAGAACTTTAGAAAGGAGATGAAAGTGAAACTCTGGATCGTTATAATTATAATTTTCCAGTATGCTCTCAAGCAAATTCGTGAAATTGCGAAGCTTCCATTGCTTTCCATATTTCAGACTATGAACAGGTTCTACTCTAATGTATACAATCTCTAGATTTTTCCGGCAATTTTCACCTGCTAAAACCATAGTAACAGACCCGGCGGCATGGCCGAGGGAGAGAATATTTTTCCTTTGTGCAGGAAAGGTCGTATCGGAGCCGGCGAGCTGCACCGCTGGGGTGCGGGAGGGCTCTTTCAGCCACCCACACCCCTCTGCGTCGTCGGTTTTATATCCCCAGTTACCCCCAGCTGAATGCTCTCCGAAGTTGTGCCGAATCATCCTGAACCCTGCAGACCTCCGGAATATCCGGCCCACTCGACCGCCCACCACCGGCTCCCCTGCGGCCCATAGTAAGGGTGCGGTATTACGTAGGAGTGGAGGTCAAATTCGCAGAGTGATGGGGATATTTACTTTTTTTCCGGCCGAGAGGCTTTTTAGGCACATATGAGACAGGTCTATTCGACCCGACTATATATTACCGTTGTTGTACGCGGTACGTCACAAATACAGAAATTTACCGAAAGTTTGTGGAAATTCTCTTATTTCTGTAAATGAAGAAAATAAAGAATGGAGGAGTATTTTATTGCGTTATCAGAAAACACAATAGTGAAGTCCAGATACAATTTTTTGAGCCACCTGTCCCACCACACTGAAATACGATCATATAGGTCACTAGCCAGGTTGATATTCCTGTTCTGAGTCTGCGACTGTATACATCTCAACCAAAACCTTGAGTTGTTTTCGATCTACGTTCTCCCAGAAGATCCCTTTCTTTCTTATCGGGATTAGAAAGTATAAAGTAATAGTGAAATTAGGCCAGAGGTTATTCCTAGAATGTTTTCAGTGTTTTCAGAATACTCTTATATGGAGCAGAGTAACTCTGCTGAAATTGGCAATATGCACAATTATGTATATAGCCGATCTTGCCTCTCTCTTCATAAAAATTTGTAGAGGCGGTAGATCTAGAAGAACTTCTGTGTCCGCCGTCGTCGTAATGCAGAAACTACTGGAGATAGCCAGGCAATTATGGCTCTGTATTCAACTTTTCCGTATATGAAGGATATACGAGATGAGTCTATATTCTACAAATATAGGACTTTATCGAAAGTTTGTTGAAGTTTCATTATATTATGAAGTCGATTATTTCGGGAACTGAAAAAAATGAGAATTGTTTCATTGATATATCGACAAAGATATGATGTGGAATTTAGTGAATCTGCTTTTCAGACTAAGTATTTTGCTACTTGCTATCTCTCCCAAGTCTTCGGCAAACACTGTAGCCTCATGCGCATATTGTATTTTCTTTCCATCCCAACAATCTTGTTTTGTGTACTAGTCTGTAAAGGTTTGTCATATTATTTTTGACATAATTTGGATTGTCTATAAATTGTTCGTCTTCTGTGAATTAGTGCCTCTAATTCGCATGAAATATAACAACCTGATGTCTCTATTCCTCTGTTGCTCACGTGTCACACACCTCGAGCTAATATCTCATACTTTTTTCCTTTGTATAATAAATAACTATTTATCAAGTCTCATTTGATATGAAGTATCTAAAATGGTGAAGTATCAATGAAGTGTTGAAGGATTTTTCTTTTTTTTCAGAATTCAACAGGAGATCCTGTCTATAGAAAAGTGGCTGTGGTAGAAAACTTCTTTGATATCATCTATAATGTCCACGTCGACTTAGAAGGACGTCCTGGAAAACATGCTGGTCAGAAAAGGACATATCGTACAGTAAGTAATTCTTTGTAGCAATCCCTTTTTCAATTAGTGGTATAATATTACTGGAGTTCTTTCCCAACACCAAATCGTTATTTTTGACATGTGTTTCGATCACCAAGAGATCATCTTCAAGTGGAAGATTAAACTGGAACGTATCCTAACCTAACGCTATTTATGCTATACAGGTATACCATACAGGTATACTGTACAGGTATACCACCTATTCAGGTATACCCTTATCAGGAATGCCTTATCTATTATTTCACAATATGTCCTTATGTTTAAATGTTATAGTTATATATAAAACAATTTTCAACTATATAAAACTTGTTCGGACTTCCATTGTCTAATCTTATATAAATTGATTTGAAAACCCCGAAAAAAACAATTACAAAATTAATAAGGTAAACCGAAAATAACAATTTTATTAAACAAAAACAAAAAATTAACATACAAGCTACAACCAAACGAATAAAAATTGAAATATTAATAAAAGCTAAAAAAATAAAGATTACAAAATTATTGTTAGCAAAATTGAAAACAAATTGAAAAAATTAATTAAAGAGGTTTCAAACCAAGTTATGTCACGACGTTTCGATTGTTAGTATCCACAATCGTCTTCGGGTGATAACTGATAACTGTACTTGTTTTTAGATCATCTGGAAAACTACCATTTTGTAACGAGGTGTTGACAAAATGACACCACACTTATAATTTTGCTCGATAATGCATCTACTTGTGATCCTTTGTTTGCTATATTGGATACAATTACTGTCAAATCTTGAAGAGTTAGTATTTTTAAATCACCGAAACCCTCTTCATCAACGTAGTCGATGTGACAGGTAAATTCAATATCTTCAATATCAGAAATAATGTCTGTAATACTATTTACGAAAAATGAATTGAAACAATTATCTAATTCTTGCTTTTCTCTAATGATAACTTTTTGATTATATTCTTCAAATTGAATACCATTAGCAAAATAGTTTGTGAACTGTTTTGGATTGATTAATATTTTTAGAGTTTTCCACATTAAACGTGTTTGTTGCTGTCAATCTGATTAACATAATATTGACTTTTATTCACCTTTATAATATTTACGACAGCATTACGTTTATTTTTATAATTATACCAATTAACATCATTAGCATTTCTTTTAAACAACTTGTAAGCAAAATCCCTTTCTTTACTCAACCTTCTGATTTGACCATCATACCAAGGTAGATCTTCTTCATAGAAAGTAATTGTTTTTAAAGGTACAATTTCATTTAAGATGTTTTCACACTTTTCTTTAATGTTATCATAAATCTGATTCACATTAGTATTGTTAAGTGAAACGTTATAATCTATTAAATTAAGATCAACGTTGAACAAATTTCTTTTTGTCAAATTCCTAACAGTTTTTGTTTGTTTGTTTGTTTCAGTAATTTATTTTTTCACTATAAAAATATTTAACAGGTATTAAAAGGTGGTCTGTGAGTTTAGGTTCAACGATATGTATTAAAAAGTTCTTTGGTCTTTTTGACATGAAATTCGTTAGATACAAAATTCAAATCGAAATCACCGACTAACACCGTGCGAAGGTTTTTACAAAACATTTCTTCACAAATACTTTCCAGATGTTCCGAAAATGTATCATAACTTGCACTTGGCGAGTGGTAAAGACTGCCTATTACCCACTTTATTCCACAATATGTAATATTGATAAACTTACAGCAATAATTGTTTACGTGAATAAATATTTTATAATGTACGAATTGGATGCCCTTTCGTATGTACATAACAACGCCTCCAGTATGTCTAGAGTCTGAATCACATCTGACAAGTGTAGAATTGAATTTCCAGTTCAAAATCGTAGATATCAGTTGTTTTTCTGGATTCACTAAGCAGAATCACTGCAGGATTGCAACAATAAACTTCTGCTATTAATTAAGTTTTATTTGCTAATAAACTTTCAATATTTGAATATACTATGTCTGAATTATACTCTAGTTTAGTGCAGGTCCGGATTAGTTTTTTGACTTAGTTTGTTCATTCTATTTGTTGACAATTTTTAGAATTCTATGTATATATTTTATACATTTCGAGTCGTCACCTGCATTAATGGGGATGTTCAGTTTTACTTTCAATTGTTTGTAGTAATTCCTCTGCTTTACTGTTTTTCAAAATATTTTCATCTACATGTGAGAATATCTGCTTAACTGTGTTCCTTTCTTCTTCAGTTCTTTCATTTCTGTTGGTAATAGACGATTCATTCACATTGAATATAATAACGTAATTTGCTCGTTTTCCTCTTTCTTTCATTTCATTTATAAATTCTTCCATTTCAATCTTCTCTTCATTATTTTTGATACTAGTTAGTTCATCCTTCATTATTTTATTGTTTTGTTTTAGAGTATCATTATTACCCACCTATTGGTCCGATTTGTAAATCGATTGTATCACATCGAGCATATCGTAGAATATATGTCTGTTACATCCGGATTGTCCTTCCTGTCCTTCCTTATGGCTTAGGATCAGGATCAATCGGTTCGGACCTTCGGAAACCCTTTAACTTCCGCGTCCCTCACCCTCAAAGATAACCATTTGAAACGGAACTGAAAGCCCGTCTCTTTGATACAGGAATCTCACTACTCATTTGAATAATTATTCAATCACTTTCAATCGGAACCAGGAGCATATCGAGTTTGGAACTGTTTACATTCACTAATCTAGTTACTACTTATTCAAGTGGCAGATGTAGGTGAACCGAATACATAATAACCGATCGTCTATCTACGTCAATATGTATTCCAACCGGAATTCATTCATATCGAGTAGGAGACTTGATAACAGTTACATTATACAGATAGTAAAACTGGTTGATTAGGTATACTTTTGATGTTTGATTCAACCAATTTTTTATTTTAAATAATTTGTGATGGAAACAGTCAATAGTTCTTTAAATGCCATGATAATCTATTGTAAAATAATAGATCTGTTGTAAAAATTAAGTGAAATATTTATTTCTTCATCAATTTCTATTATGTCCCTTTCAAAGTCCCCTTCTTCAGATATAATACACTATTTCCAGCGTTTTCTACAATTTTCGAAGTATAGGAATGTCAGCTTTCACGGCTGGCGACAATGTTTTGGTTGGTTGCTGTGGTCTTCTTTGGTTACAATCTGTTTCAACTTGGCTTCGACTACTCCACGTCAAAACCAGGGAACCAAACAAAGCAATCCTCGAAGTAGTCCTGATATGCAGTTTTATGGTAAGTATGTCCCTAATCTCTCTCAGCGATTCGAAATTAAACTCCTCGGTAGTAGCGGAACGATGTCCTTTTATGTCCATTTCAGGAAAAGTAAGAAGTCGCATGGAACCAAATCCAGAGAATACGGTGGCATGATTACAGTGTTCTTTTGGCCAACAATTCAAGTGTTTTTGACCACCCAATTTCATTTGTTACGCACAATTTGATGCAAATTCTTCGATCTATTTGTTTCGATATCAGAAAATCAGCGAACAAGCAAACACTTTTAACTTTCATGCCTCTCATCAACAAGCCAAACGTTATTATTTATTATTATTAAATATAAATAAAGGCTGGGGACAAAGTCCTATGTAAGCCTAGAAAACGAAGGATATCAACAAGTCAATACAATGCATGCAAAAAGAAAAGAAAAATAATTAATATATTTATAGAGCCGATTGAGCAAATAAGCAAATGTCTATATTCTTTTTGAAACTGTTCACTGAGTCGGAATTCAGAACATCATTGGGTAAGTTATTCCATGTTTCGAAAATATGATTTCCCAAAAAATATTGTCTCTGCCTAGTTGCGGATTTTTCCCTTTTTAATTTGAGTGTGTTACCACGTAACCGCAAATCATTATTGAAAACAAAAAATTTTTTCTGATTAGCATAGTTATACTAAGCTATATGGAAAGATTTGATGACGTCCACACGGAGTCGACGTTGTTCAAAAGCTAGCAGTTGTGCCTTCCTTCCTCAGTCTGTCGGGATAGGTTTGACGCACTTCACCAAAAGTCATACGTGTGGTTTCACGCTGTACATTTTCCAACCAGTCCATATCGGGCACCAGAACAGGACACCACACTATACCTGCATACTTCATGATTTGACGAATGTAGGTTTTGTAGAGTTTTATGGAACTTGAATATGATAGATGGAGGAACGTTTTGCGGATGAGGTAAATGACTCTACATGTGAGGACACTACGTAACTATTGGCCGCTTATTGTGTACGTATGGAGTGGATTGTTCTTTTCTTGATGAAGTACGACGCATTTGTCAATGTTGAGAGGTAGAAGCCAATCCTCGCACCACTGACTAATCGAGTTGAAATCGACTAAGTCATTTCCATACAGTTTAGTATCATCGGCATAAAACGACTTGCTGGACTTTATGTGAAGAGCAAGATCACTTGCATGAACAACGAAAAAGAGCGGGCCAAGAACAGATCCCTGGGGAACTTCACTGGTGACTTGTTTGTGCGAAGAAAAGGAGTGACCCACTTTGACCGAGAAAATTATATCTGTCATGTAATTTTCAATCCATAGGTTTAGTTGGCCTCGAATACCGTGTGTGTCAAGTTTGTGCATCAGCCTCCTCACTGGGATCCTGTCGAAAGCCTTGGCAAAGTCAAATTAAACGATATCTGTCGGTATTTTCCTATCGTGAGCTGTCGTTCAATCGTTCATGCATTGTAGTAGATCTACCTTTGACGAAACCATGTTGTTTTGGTGGTATAATTGCGTTTTTTGTTAAAAATTCTGACATATCTTCTACGATGATGAATTCTATTACTTTGGAAGGTACAGATGAAATACTAATGGGCCAGTAGTTAATTGGATTGAATTTATCACCTTTTTCGAAAATAGCGGTCACAGATGCCTTCTTCCAAGCCCGTGGGATGCGAGATTTTGCGAAAGAGACTGACATTATTGTCGACAACGGAGAGCAGAGAGTTTCGGCAAACTTTTTGGGAAAAAGTGGGCTCATTTCATTCAAAGCAGAAGATGAATTCGATTTGATGTTCAATACATTATTTTTTCCGAAGTAAACGATACATTAGTCAGAATGCTTACTTCGGTGTTCAGGTTAGATCGTATGAACTTGTACAGTTTTTTATTGTTTTCAGAGTCTGCAATAGATTCTTCAAACTCACGACGTGAAGATCGTATTGTTGATACCAAGTGTTTTGAGAAATTTCGATGAGCTTGGTAATCTTCTGTGGCTTTTGATCTTTTGTATCTTTTCCAGAGTCTTTTTTGTGATGTATGAGTGACATTATTTCGGCATTGATCCATGGTTTGAGATGATTTTTCCGGCATATTTTGTTGAGGAAGTTCTTGTCAGCAGAGGCAGTTACGGTCGAGTAGAATTTTTCCCAGAGAATATCAACGCCATCACATGCGTTAAACAGTTTCTCGGATAACTGATCAAATTTGATTATTTTGAAAACTTCGGTTTCGTACTTGTTTGGCATGTGAATGTAGAGCTGAACAGTTGCGTAGATTACTGGTCTGATTATCCAATAGGTGGTAGGATTTCATGATCATGATTCGGAATCTAGTTGGTTCAGTGATGAGTTGAAAAAGGTTTGAATCGGCAACGAAATGCATGAAATTATTCGTGGCGCTATTTGTGTCAGGTATACTATTAACGGGTCAAGTGATATTGGAGTAGTTAAAGTCACCAGCAATGATGAGGCTGTCAAAGGTTGATAGTTGATTTGAGTAATTGATCAATTGGATATTGGCTCCATGGGATACATCATTAGGTACAATATTTATGCTGACAGTTTCCTTGGTAAGGCTGATATGTAAGGCCTCCACGCTTTGGATCACGGCAATATCTTGTTGAACTGCGAAATCGATTATCATCTCATTGCATAAATATATGCATACTCCACCACCGACACAGTTCAATCTGTCCGCTCTGTAAATACTGTAGCCTCTTATGTTAACCAATGAATCTGGGTCGGTTGGTTTGAACCATTTTTCGGTTAGGAGTATAATGTTAGGTTTGAGATCAACTATGTCACATATGAGTTCGTTAAATTTAGCAGATAATGAGTCTAAGTTAGGGTAAAGAATTTATCAGCATAGATACGGCAGTTGTTGGTTGTTTTTAGAGGGTATTTTGTGTCCGAAAGTTGATGTAGGTTATTTTGGGAATGCCATGTATATATTCAATGGTGAGATTTTGTTCTCCATTTGCTTTCCTCGCGTCAAGTTACCCGCGCAGGTCCTTTAGCAGCTGAAATTGGAAGGAAGTCACTTATGATGTACAGTTTCGAAGTAGAAACTTTCTCGAATAAACTTTTTTTATTCCTCAAAATAGTTCGAGCATCGTGTTCATTTGGCATTACCAACTTAATCATGCGGGGGGACTTGTTTGTAGGGTTGAGTTTGCCTACTCGAGAAACATCTTAAACAGCTGAAACTGTACCAACAACTGAAGTGTACCAATATAAAATAAAATAAAAAAAAATCGCTAATCGAATGTACATAGTCTACGAAATTTGAACATTCACCATGTTATATTGACACACCGCATACACACTCCCAGAAAGAAGAGGGAAGTTGGATAAAAAATTCAAAATCGATGGATATCATATTTCTACTCGTATTTTTTATCTTTCCATTTTACATTTACAAACAAATTTTATTCGCTTAACAAAAATGGCAGCACCGGAAACTGATATATTTCCATTATTTCATTGAAACAATGACAACCTACTGAGCCCTTATATGCCCAGCCTGACTTTTTCACAAGAGAAAAATCGTGAATCATTTCAATTCCACCTGCCCGAGTTTCATACTATATATTTACGTCCTGTCTGGAGAGTCATTGCCAGGTTATGTTAAAACTCGTTATCTGAAAGACTTTTCAGCAAAATTTACATATTTACTCGGAACTAAGAGTTGGAGGCTAGATTGGAAAAGTTATCGAGAGGGTTCCAAATCAAATTCTCATAAATATTTTGATGATAATGAGTTTTCGAAGGAACATGAGCACGCTATGAGTTTCTGAAGTGCTCTCATCACGCGAAATATTCCTGTGAACTTTCACATTATCGATATTGAGACTGAATGGAGAATTGCGTGTTCATTGTTAGACATATTGAAAAAATTTAACTTTTAACACATCGTAGATCGGATCCCATTCAATACTTGGAAAAAAATCTTTAATAGTCAGTTAACATATACGTTGTTCCTGGATGTTTCTGATAACTGTTAAGCTTCTGTATGTTCAACCGTCTTACTACTTTTGTTGCCTTCAGAAGCTTTTGAATGTGGCTTCTTTTGACACCTTTGACTATTCCGGAAAACTATAACTTTAGGAAAGCGAACTTTCCATCTTTGTATAGGTAGGTAGAGGAACCTGATTGGAATGATTTAGGCACATTCAAGGACGTTAATAAATTTGTCGAAAACCTATATTCCATTTTATGTGGCATTTTTGAGGATCATATACCCAAATTCAAAAATTTTAGTCATGTTTATCCTAAATGGTTTCATTCTGATATCATAAAGGCCAAATTCAGAAAAAAATTCGGGAAATTTAGACGTGATGAGGGTAGATTTGAATTCCAACGTTTGCGTGCTTTGATTAAAAGCCAAATAAAAACCGCACATGATAACTATCACGCAAACATACAAACAATGTTGTCTAGAGATCTTAGCAGAATCTGGTCATATGTTCACTTTAAGAATAACAGCACAAGAATACCAGGATCAGTAACATACTTAGGAAACAAACTCGAGAATCCTCAAGATATTGATGATGCCTTCAGTATTTTTTTCAGTGAGGTGTATTCAAAATCTGGCTCACTTTTGAACAAAGTTGGTACAGTGAATAATAAAGTTTATATTCATTTTTACCCCATTCAAGAAAATGAGGTTATATCTGCAACTGAATAACTAAAGGACAAACTGACATCAGGTCCAGATATGATCCCATCATTTTTGTTGAAGGATTGTGCAGGAGCATTAGCAAAACCTTTAACGAGAATTTTTATATCATGTCTG
>WOGN01009470.1:0-10805 GCA_015342105.1 Leptinotarsa texana | reverse complement strand
GAATGTAGTTTTTCTCGGGACAAGATTATTAATTTTCATAATTATCACATATGTGCTGATAAAAACCCTCAAACGAACTAACAAACAAAACGAAACTAACCATCAAGAATAGTTTTCTCTTAACGTGTGACTCGGAATTATTGGGAATGATTTAATTGGGGCCCATTTTCTACCTCCTCGATTAAATGGTGAGGCATACGTTCAATTTTCAAGAGAAGTGCATCCAGTACTGCTGGAGGAAGTTCCTTTGGGCGTTGGAAGGGATATGTTTTTTATGCATGATGGGGAGCCACCCATTTTAGTCAAGTAGCACGTCAGCATTTAACTGAAACATATGCAAATCAGTGGATAGGGCGAGGAGGACCACAGAACTGGCCCGCTCGTTACCCGGATCTCAATCCTCTCTATTTCTCTATTCGGGACCATTTACAGCATTCGGTTTATCGTACTCCTGTTTGCGATGTAGAAGACTTAAGAAACCGCATCATCGATGCGTGCAAGGTAATCAGAGAGACTCCAGGAATATTGGAGCGAATAGGGGTTGCGTTTTCCACCCCTTAAAACCATGGGGTAAACCAAATAAATTTCCGGACAAGTGGTAGTACAAAACGTCAGGTTAATTTCAATATTGTAACTTTTTTAGTGCTTGTGAAAAAAATTGTTATACACATTTTATGGACCCCCTTCAAAGGGGTGTATCGTAACAAGGGATGCTCCAATGAAGTTTCTTTATATGAAATATCCCATCTTTTTTTCGATGAGGAATCATTTCCTTAAATGTTTTACACTTATTTGGTTACACCCTGTATGTACTGACTAGGAAAAGTTTGGGCATCGTAAAGGGGTAGAATAGTTTGACCGTTACAGCATCTCATTTGATGTTTTCGCAGTAGTCTGCAGGTATAAAAGTCTGCAGACCTACGATAATAAACCCGGAAATAGCAGACAATCATCATTAATACTGGACAACAGCAATCTCGCTATCCTCTAGTTCTGTCCAATATCAACAAATACTTCAAAAAATTCATCACGAATGTAATGATTTTTTTGAGGTATTTGTTTTTGTCATCCCGAATGTGATGACTTTTTTGAGGTATTTGTCTGGTAATTACCTTAGAAGAATTTTTTCCACTATATTGCATCAACCTTGTAAACCTTGGGTAAAAACAAAGTCTCTTTCAGTTTTATAAATTTATTGTACCAATATGTTAACCTCATTATAATGAAACATTTGCAACTCTGAAACTCTTTATACAATAAATATGAAATGTGGAAATCTATTTGGTCCTAACGATTTAAATACATACATCACCAATTCCTAATAAATATATCAATAGCTCGAAACACTCGGAGAGTAACAAGAGAAAAAAACAATAACATCATATACATAAAAAATATACACAAATACATAGCTGTAACTCACTGAAAAGATCATCTTCCCATTATATGTATTTAATACTGGAATAGGGAATACGAATATAAATATAAAAAATCACAACCTATAAAAATCAAAGATAGAAAAAATAGATGGCTTCCACAGGGAGAGTTCATTTTGCACACAAGTTAGATTATTATATACATACCTCCTAAAGTCAGCTCCACATAAAGCTAGCCCGGATTGGCAACAATAATTTTAATCAATACCGGCACCCTTTAATTTGTGGAGAAATTGATGTTCCTGAAAGAGTACAAGGACCACCCCAATGAGTGAACTTAAATCTAACTTTTCATTCTGAATTTTCTCAAGCTTTAATTTCATAACCTATAATCTTTGATTAGATTGCCCCTAATTTTAGGTTAAATCTAACCTAAGATCAGACTGAAGCTAAATCTGACATCTTGTGTATTCTGCGATTATGTAAAGGTGTTTCGTTGGTTCATACATCAGTGAATTCCTAGACAAAATGGATATAGACTTTAAAGGAGCTGATGGTCCTTCTATCCTTCTATGCTTCCCTATCGTGCTAAATTATTTTGGCCACTGAGCAGTTCCATTCGACACGGGCAGTGGAAACACAATAAAAAAATAATTGTGGCTATATAGTATTTTTGTTAAAGACTAAAAGTGTCTTAGAAGTGTAGTTTTTTGTTCAGAACTGTATATATCTTTTGTTAGCGCCGGCAACTTCATAGCTGGTCTGTAAAAATCATACAGCAAATCAGGGGACTTCAAAAATAGGAGAAGATTTCCAGTAGTTCCGATATACTGAAAAGTTTAAATATTTTTTTTCCATTCCGATTATTCTGATTAATCAGTCGTTTTCAATCTCTCAGTTTTTAATAAGTCAGTATTATTGTTCTGCAAAAGACCCGGTAAACTCTACCAATCTGTCTTCAAAAGTCTCTCATCCAACAACATACCAACTAACCAAACCGAGACAAATTCGAAGCAGAATACAATTTCCAAAATATAGGCTGTTCACGTTAAGAAGAGAATGACGTAATTTTTGGTAACTTTGTATATCCAACATAACAACATTAAAATTCCCACTGAAATGCGTTCAACAGCAATGAAACTAGTAACATTTCATTTTGTAAGTTGCTCAACTGATAGTAAAATTTCAGACGTTGCCGAATCGAAAAAACTCGAAAACTGTCAGTATTTCTTTTCTTTTCAGAATTAATCATTTCTTTTGATAAGACCTGGGTATATTCAATATGCCTAAAGCATTGTCGAAATAGTCCTAACAAATACTAAAAGTAAGTAAGGATAATATCAATAAAACATATCAACAGTACAAAAAAACAAAAAAATTTGAAAGTTAGAAATAGTGCACATGTTGGCAACGCCGTAACTTGTCATCTTGTGACGTCATTCTCTTCTTAACGTGAACAACCTATATATTCAAAGTGGCTGCGTAGAAACCATTTCCTCCAAATTCAATATGGCGGCAATATGACATCATCTATGGAAATGTTGTAAAACAATATGATTAAGTAAGAAGAAAAAGTCAAAATTCACTTAGTTTCAAATCGTCAAAACTGTATTTCTATTTGACTGTATGTAGCATGAAGCAGGTGTAGTTGAAAATATCGGTCTTTTTCGGTCTGGCTCGAAGGACCACATATCGTCATACTCGCCTTGTAATCGATATAAGTCACGAATTGCATAAGCTCCATCCGTTTCATAATATCGTATAGAACGTCAAGATGTCGATGAAAGAAACCTTTTTCTCCTTGCGCCAGAGAGCATGATACGAGAGAGTGACACTTCGAGTAACATGGTATATTGCGGTAATGTAATGTTAGAGAATGAGGTAGTTGAATAGTGGTCGCGGACTCATGTTTCACCACAGTTTCAGATAACCAGACAGATAGAATGACAGTCCGCCGCAGATTTGCATTCGCGCTTATATGGGAATGTTCCTAGATTTCTGTTTTTCTCTAGAATGCGTGTTTTGCAATAAAGGTACGGGGTGGTTGATTTGGTTCGAACAAAGTGAAGATTATTGGATTGCCGACGAGAAAAAGCACAATGTTGACATACGATATGCAGGACCGGATTGTCGGTTTTTTAATGAACCCCTTTCTGTTTTATATTTCCAAATAACAAACATTTTTGATGAATCTTTTCCTTATCAAAGAATTAAACTGAAAAAAAGAAACGCTGGGCATACAGGTTTCAGCGAGAAATATGAGATCACTTAATTATATAAAAAAATTCATACCTATGTTAAAAAATATAGAACTACTTATAGGAAAGTAATTGAATGCTCAAAAAACATCTACCATCAAAGCAGAATTTTGCAAGCAAGCAATAAGTCAAAAGAGATGTGGTCCATGATTAATGATTTTAGAGGAAAACAAAGGAAAGATCAAGTTGATATACCAATGAACGCAAACATACTGAACAATTACTATTGCTCTATAGCAGAAAAATTAACAAAAAACATACCAAATTCTCTCAATCCGCTGACTCATTTAGAAAACATACGGATCGCTGATATCTTTATTTTACACCCTACTGATGTAAATGAACTTAAAGAAATAATGCAATCCTTTAAAAATAAAAAGGCCGCGGAAATAGAAGAAATTTCAACTATCATTTTTGCTAACTTTTCTGATACCACATTAAATGCTCTAGCGTTTGTAATAAACTCATCCTTCAAGACCGAAACATTCCCTTCCTGCCTAAAATAATCAATAGTTATCCCATTGCACAAAGGTGGTGATCTCAGTGATCCTTAATTTAAATTTTGTGATCTTTAGAAATATTTGAGTAACTGAATGTTTTAGGTGTACAATTTATGATAAAGTTTTCATTGTTGAAATCCATATTCTGGTTTGCTTTCAAATAAACGAATCAGATTTCAAAATGTATCTTCCGTTTCGTTCAAAACTTTTTTCTGTACTAAATCACGGGTAATTGTTAATATTTGAATATTTCATCTGTAGTACAAAATTTTGCCAACACTTATAATCCTTAAAATATGTTTTTATTTTGATTTTCTGTTGAACAACCTATCAAGGAGGTTACACCTAGCGGCATCTGCTCGCGAATAGCTCAAACAATAATTGATAGTTACGTACAGCGTCATCTGCTCGCAAACAGATAAAGCAATAATTGATAGTCACGTACAGTGCCATCTGCCCGCGAATAGATAAAGAAATATCGATGAGCCTACGTACAGCTCCATCTGCCCCCGAATATATCAAGCAATAATGCCAATAATTCTGTCAATACAGATCCCGAGCTTGAGACTTACAAACAAACATACATATATACATACATACAAGTGAAGCTAATATAAAGCGTGTAATAAGGGGAATATGGAACAAGCTCATGAGGCTTGACTCATTTCATGTTCACTCCATTGATGTATATTTTTGATACATCCTTCATATACTTATTTGTATAATAGGTTGCCTGCCATAGTGACCTTTGGTGTGTCTAAAAACCCCGTACTTTCGGAATGCCATATCGAAATCTGTGTTATTGCATTGAGTTGAGAGAGAGACTCGTTGAAACGAGGTAAACTCCGTGGTTTTATTGCTACCCACGAATTATTCAGTTCAATATAATTTGTCTTGAGTCTGGAATGTTGAATAATATTTTTTATTGAGGTGACCCGTGCCTGCATCTTATTTTAGGTAGGCAATGGTCGAAGCAGTAATATTTTACTATGAGAATACAATTATTCTCATCTCAGCTGTGTATTCTCGAGAACCTAAACATTATCGACGCCCTGTATTATCCATTTATTTCACTGTGAGTCAGTTCAGTTCCATGATGTATGAGCAGCAGTTTAATTTTTCCTAACCACCCCCAAAAACCCTAGGAGAAAATTTTGTTTCATAGCAAGCTTGAGTATTTTCAGGAGGCTTGGGAGAAATGGAGAAGTCGGATGTCCCTCAAGTAGCAGAAAAAAATTAATTACTTCAGAGAGGCTCATTGCTGGTGTAGTGAAGTTTTTGATTTTGAGTATATAGACTTCTTCGAACTCTCTACCGGTATCCCGCACTGCAGTAGCCAAAGGACAGATTATAATCACATTTAGTAAGTTTTCAGATGCGGTTTACTGAATATAATCCTCGGTAATGAATGGATCAGTGCCATTAACACGTATTATCACAAATCTTCCAAATCTATGATCCCTCTGCGTATATCGTGTATGGTTGATTGGATTAACTGAACGTTCGACGAATTACATGGGATTTACATGAGAACATATCTGTGTCACCAGCAAATCGGCAGATATCGCTGCATTTAGGTTTCTGGTGTTTAGCACAGAGCCATATGAGTCGAAATTCTGATGAATCCGTCGTTGATTATATGTCAACATGTAAATTTCAGACTTGAATGTTTTCTGCTCACCCAACAATATACAGTTCCTCACTAATGGATGATGGATAATTGATGAAAAATTCTACTCTCCGAATACAGTTCTTCTAGAATCTAGATGATATGTTTCAAAATCAAAAGCAAGTCTAAAGCAAATGAACTTTAAATGTTCAAGCCAGTCTCGATGTACCTACATAGTAGGTTTAATGGACTGACGCCTATCAGAAAACAACTATTCTCCTGGCTAATACCACGTTGGGTTATATCCGACAGGCGTCAGTGTAGGAATCTTCACTGAAAATCTACTGCATATGCAATTGGCAGTACAACTGAAAGAGTCGACCCTCAATTTTGGAACGGCCACACTTGCAAACCGGTTTCGGGCTCATTAGCCACTCATCAGTGATAGTGACCTACGTCGACCTAAAGTCAATATTCCAGAATTGAAAATCGTAATTTTCTCAGAGTATTTCATTCCTCTTCCGAAGTTGAAGCGAACATCACAAAATGTCATTCCATCAAGTGGACAAGGTACTAACCAACTGCATATCCGTAGTTTGCCCGATTCCCTGATTCTATGCTTGAAGACTGGCAATAAACAATCTAATAGATTTGTTTACTGTCAGTCTTCATGCATAGCCCACTGACTAGTAAGAAAGTCAAAAGCAAGTCTCCATCATACAGAAACAATCAAGAAATAATAATTTTCGTGAGAGTAATCTACGCTTACGTTCTCAAATACAGAAAAATCTTATTTGGTAAGATTAAAAATTAGTTTAATTCACTTTCGTGGCCAATTTCTTGAGTTTCTTTCTTCAAATACACAAGAAGGACTAAGTGACTTGCATTTTTCAAATCAATCATAGACGAAACATGAGTCACTTCAGTTTCCAACTTCAAAATTGAAATTTTCTCAGACATATTTTTATTTTGCACTTGTATCAGTTGTGGAATTGGCAGCGGTGGTAGTGCGCCCGACTCACGATTGAAAGGCCGTGGGTTCAATTCCCGCCTCGACCAGATATTTTTCTCGAGAGAATTTATCTGGTTAAAGCTGAGATGATTCTGCAACCGTGTTAGGAATCACACGTTAATAGGTAAGACCTCGTTAGTCCTTAGCTTGCACACATTTCTCAACTTCTGAGAGTTATCGTTCGTATGGGGGCGACAACTGATTAACGCAAAAACAGATTTTTAACAGATTCAAATAAAAAATCAAAGCTTTGTATCAAAAAAATCGTAACCGCTTCAAAAAAAGGCGTCCATCCAGTACTGTCAGAATTATACAAGGTCTTTTGAAGAAATGAGGTGATTTTCCATTTTTCATGGACATCCTTAATCATGGGATTGAAAAAAAGTCTCTGGTGGTCGAATCTGGTAAATATGGTGGCTGAGGCGTTATTACAGTAATTTTTCCTTTAAAAAATACAAACAAGAAATGACGAGTGGGCAGGTGCATTAATGGTCATGCAAAAGCAATGAGTTGTTTTCCAGAATATCGAATATTTTCTTCGTATTGCTTCTCGCAAACGGAGCATAACTTCAAGATAATATTTCTCATTAACTGTACGACTCTGTGGCAGTGACTCCTGATGCAATACGCCATGATATACGGAGAAAACAGTTAGCAAAATCTTAAAATTTGATCGAACTGGGCGTGCTTTTTTGGTTTTTTGTCTCCTGGGCGCATACATTGGAACGATTATATTTTGGATTCAATGTTATAGCCATTTATCCATGATTTGTCACCAATTATGACCCTTTAAAGAAAATCTGGATCGCAGTTGACGTCATTCAACAATTTCGAATTTCGGTCAAAATTCGGAAGCACTCTGAATGATATGTTATATAAAACAATATAATATGGGGATGTATTACTATCCAACAACGAGCGGTACTTATTTCAACTCGCAACAACAAAAATTAAATAAGAAATAACAGAAAAACTAATTACCAAACTGCTAAATTACGAAAATGTCTACGGACTAAAGATCTAAATATTGTAACGCCACCCCTGACCTATACGCCAGCTAATTCATCCAATAAATACATGACTCACCAAGAAAGAATACAGTGTGAAACCGCCGCTAATAGTCTATGCGGGTACCGAACAGACTACAGAATTCTACGATGGGCCTTTACCGATATAAAAGCGACTTCTCGTCCAGAGAAGGCAGTTGTGTTCAGAAAGCGAATCGAGCGGTTAAACAAAGAATTCAAATAGTGGAGTGTTGCTGAGTGTTGAAAATAAATTAGTTAGTGATAGTGAAATATTATTAGAAATAAATTTGGTTGAAACAGTTAATTCGTTAATATTTCACAAGCAAATGATGTCGTTTGCCAGACGGAGCAACATTAAGAGGGGGGATGTAGAAGTAACAGTCACGAAGGGAGTCTTGAACTTAAGGATAGTACGCATAGGTCTGGGAGGTACATTAATTGGTAATAGTGACAATAATTCTGCGGAATTCATATTGTTATTAATGATTTTATATATGAAAATTAGTGTGAAGATTTTTTGCCTAGAGTCTAAGGAAGATATATCATATTGAGTTCTCAATTGTGACGTTTTAATGCTCTTGTAATAGTGTTTGCTACGATATTTCTTATAATATAAGTACCTTAAAAATTTGGTCTGAATTTTTCTAGTACCTGTAGAATTGTTTGGTATTTTTTAATTCCAAATTACGAAACAATATTCAAGTTTATGTCTCACCAGCGTGTAATAGAGTGCTTTTATGGAATCTTTGTTAGTAAAAAAAGAAGTATGTCTTAAAATGAATCCTAAAGCCCGATTTGCGATATTTCTTACATGTTCAATATGTTTCTTGAATGGTAATTTGCAATCATAGGTTATTCCTGACTCTCTGTATTCATTCACTCTTCTTAGCGATTCGTTGTTCACGCGGTAGTCACAAGAAATTGAATTATTTTGGCGGGTAACTGTCATAACTTGGCATTTTCTTAGGTTATAATCTGACTCACATTGAACACTCCAAACCAATAAACTATTCAAATCTTTCTGTAAGGCGGAGCATTCTCAGACTGATCTCACCTGTTACATCATCGGCAAAAAGCAGACATTTGGAGTGCTCGATTCAATCTGGCAAGTCATTATTAAATAACAAAAAGAACAAGGGCCCAAGTTTGAACCTTGGCGATATCGTCAGCAACTTCTCTGATAGTGAGTCAACGATTCTACATAATAATTGTTTTTACATTCTCAACATTTTCATCGGTCGTTGATGTACTGGGGCGCCTAGGGCGAGCGTCATCATTCACATGTTCTCGACCTTCTGTGAAAACTTCGTACCACTTTGAACATTTTTATGACACGGAATACAATCAGCGTATGCCACTGTCAACATTTCAAAGGATTTTGATTACTTAATTTCATTGTTCACACAAAATTCATTACAGATTGTTTGATGCATTGTTTTCGATAGCATAGAATCGCCAGACATGTAAAACACTTCTAACGTTCATCATCAATGAAGTAAACATACTATATAGCTGAAAATGTAAACATATGTGCAAAACAAGTGTACCAGCATGGAAAAATAACAGAGTACAATCGTATGTATTTAACCGGTAAAATTTTAATATTTACCTTCTTTTTTCAACAGACATCGTAGAAAAATGAAGACTGGTAAAAATGAATCTTTTATTACAAATCATATGAGTACGCTCCCTATCGGGGACTATACTAATTGTACAAATTCCTAATGTGACCATTCGAAGCGGTAGCTGCTGGCGTGGGTGGAAATTATCAATTTTTACATTCCAACAATGTATCCGAATGTACAGATTCGGATGTTTGTCATGTGCGCAGAATTAGAACATGAATTACTGACATTATGGTAAAGAAAGGATATGTGATGCTCGATGCAGGATTTGTATCGAGTATCGAGGAATATTCCGGTTGAAGGATTCGAATCGTCATTACTCCAAATGTGAAATGAGAACCTTGACGAATTACAGTTAGCTGTTGGGATAAATAGTAAACAAAACAATGAATCATGATATATGTGATTGTTGAAGGCTAGTTTTACACTAGCTTTTGATTTAATTCAAAGTGTACCTTCAGAAGATTCCATCCCAGTTAAACCTGGTGTTAATAGTTCAGTATGAAGTGGAATCATGAAAGATCCATGTTTTCTTCCTCTTCTGTTTTTAGGGTTAACTACTATGCCAACTCCAAATGTGAAGTATCGCCTCTGGTAGTTCATTTGACCTGTGATCCATATGTGCCTTTTGAAGTGACAGTGGTGTCAATCGTCATATTTCTTCAAGGAATAACTCTATGTGCTAGCTGAAGTATGTTGTAGGAATTTTTGCATCTGTTTCTGAATCTCGATTTTCGTATTTCGTGATTACCAATGTTGATTTTGGAGATTTCTCATTGATTTAATGGTATGAGGTTATGTTTTTCCACCCAAAGTGTGTGCATATATTGTGCTCATTTCAAGGCCTGGTTATTTTTCTGTTTAGACTGATTTACCAGTAGAATTTATTGAGTATCATTTTTTTTAAATACTTTACACTACAAAACTTGTCACCCAACTAGCTTTCAGTGAAAAACCTTCATTCATAGTTGTTGTTCGCAATCGTATGTTATAACTACATTGTTTTCAAAATTGGACAATCTAACGCCACTTTCCCTCGATGGCGGGGTCATTCCATTTGAAACGGCATTGTCATTGATTAAAAAACTCATCTAGAAAGCTCATCTGGAAAAAGTTTCACAAGAAGCCAAACTGCCCCTATGGACATGTCGAAGGGTTTGTGGTAAAATTTGGGGTTTAGGTCTCAATTGGATTTATGTGATGATTGTCAGACCAATGTTCACTTATGGAGAAATTGCCTTGTGGCCAGAGGCTTTAGAGAAAACGGCTCAGGCTAAGCTCTCTGCCTTACAGGGACAAGTTTATCTGGGCATCAGTGGTGCCATCAGTACAACACCATCAGCGGCCATGGAAATCCTTCTAGATCTACCACCTCTCCACATTTTTCTGGAGAGAGA
>WOGN01009469.1:0-10805 GCA_015342105.1 Leptinotarsa texana | reverse complement strand
CTCTAGTTAACAACATTATAATGAAATATCAACAAAAATCAATAATGAAAGAACTATATTCAATTTCCACAAGACCAGAACACAAATATGTTAGTATCAATTATGCCAGTAGAATCTCCGAGAATATTGAGAAATATCTCTCAAAATTCAATCTACACATCCAACGGAAATTTAAGAAACAGATTGTTCAATGCCAAATCTAAATTAGACAAAGGGAAGAGATCTGTTATACATATATCGACTAGAATGTGGTGAATTCCCCCCCATATATACAGGCGAAACTGGTACAAATTTTGATACAAGGAACCATGAACATGTCATTTCGGATAAAAAATTATTAATGTATGAAAATCTTTAAAATTCTTAACACAAAATAGATGAAGATAATTTAAAGATCCAGAATTATTTACGATAGTAAAGGCAACTTAGGTATAAATTACTCAGATTTAAATGTAATCAGTTAGTTTTGCAAATGGTGTAATAGCCGAAACTAGTCAACAATAAAGAAATAACATGGAAAATAGACAAGAGTGTGTTTTTGTAGTGTGTCCTCGAAATTTATTCGTGAACGAATAATATGTTCGAATACTCTCTGCTGAACTTTTCGAGATGGATGATAAATGTAAATGTAGTATCGAAATATTTTTTCATCAACATATATGTAACTTTCTATAAATTTATTAACATCTTTAATATTTCTTAGCTCTTTTCTTGATAGGCAAAATCATCAAGTATGACAAGCTAGTGACGAATGAACTTGGAGAAACAAACCATTCACTTTTGGAATAACAGTAACACTTCATTATGGAGTACTTCCGGACTTTGAAAACATGCAGTCAGATACTTGTCCAGTACAAAGCCTCGTGATTTTTGTAAATCTCCATTTGTATCACCAGAAACCCATACCGTAAGTGCCATTTCTATCAACGAAACAGTTTCCATCATCAGGAAACATTGGAATGAATTCAACATTGTCCGTTTTTGTTACATCACCCGCTGCTTCAACCAAGTTTAATTAGCTATTCCTGTTTTCTCTTAAGTGAAGGATTCTATAATTCATAATTGAGGAAAATGTAAAATCACCTGCCGGATTATAACCTGCCGTACTATAGCTTGGAAAAGTTTTTCACTAATAATTCTGAATGGTATTTATGAAGTTCTCATTTCAAATAATGCCCAATTAATTTCATTTTTGAGGATTTTTGTGTTTATGTTCTTGAATTTGTATTGTATTTCAATTTTTCATCAATGTGCCCCAAAAAGAAACCAGCGAAAAGAAAAAGTTCAGCTAAAAATAGTAATGAAATAAATTAATGAACATAATTTATATCTTCCATATTTTATAAAAATTCGAAAGACAAGTGATAGTTATTGATTTACGATTTGACGTATTTATTATATACGGAACCTTCAATTTTTATTCAAGCAATGGTCAGGTTTCTTTATTTCATGCATTTTGGGAATTCGGAGCAATATTATTATTCATAACATGAAATATTCTTCTGTAGATCACATAACGAGGTGAATAAATGGATTGCCTAGGTCTCAAAACCAATTCTTTCACAAAAACCACAACAAAAATAAATAAACATTACAGCTATAGTTACATCAGGATACAAATAAAACTCAAATATATTTAAGGAATACTATAAAAAAAACATGTTTTATTGCTTCTCAAACAAAAGTTTTTTGGCATTTTTTTGAAAGTGTGAATTGATGAAAAAAACTTTGGTAAATGTAAATGTTATTTTAGAAATTTCTTTATTGTGTGCAGGAATATGACTCATATTTTTCCTACATAATTATTCAGGATTTGTGAATTCTACTATTTTTTAGCAAAAAGTGGGAGGGTGTAATTTGTGTCTGCCATATATACTTAACCATCCCGCGTTCTTTAGCTTATGGTAAAAAGATTTTCTCCTCCCATTGTGATACATCATTTGAAGATAACAATTTTGAACTTTTTGTATTTGACTTATATCTCTACAATCTATACATGCACCATATACAATGTCACAGTGATTGAAAAGGGATAATTTCATAGAATGGCTCAACATTTTTTTCCCTTCCAAACTTAACTACATTCTCTGCAAATATACCACCCCAAAGCTTCATGTTTTTGAGTTTAGTTACCCAATAATATATCAGAATATTTATTACAATTCAGAGGTAAAAGATGATCATCAGAAGGAAGAGGGAGGGAGAATTTGTAAATCACGATTGATTTTTATACTTTCTTCCAATTTAAATGCACAATTAATATGTTAGTCATAAGCAAACATATGGTAATTGAAATATGTCAGATGACTATGAAAATTGGTGGTATACAATGTATATAAAAGTGGTCCCAATACGCTACCTTGTGGAACCCCTTGTTAAACCGGTATGCTATTTGATATTTTGTTTTCTATTTAAACGCACTGAATTCGGTTTGATAAATTTAATTTGAGAAAAAAACAAGCAGAGGTTCTCAAACCAATAAAATGTAAAATTGCAGTTGATATTTGACGATTTAATGTGGCTAATGCCTTAGAATAGTCAATCGTTACCAAAACACTCATGACATTTTTATCCAAAGCAAACCAGATTTGATGGTAATATGATATAATTTCTATACGCACTCTAATCTGTTTTTCAATTATTTTTTCCAATACCTTGGATGAGACGGGTAATATACTTATACTCCTCAAGTATAACAATTATGTGGTTTGGGTATATTCACAATGAAAGGTGTTTCACTTCACAATAGCTCCTTTGAGAAGAAATAGTATTCGCTACATGCGTAATATTACGGTACATGCTTATCAAGGTACTATTTGAAAAGCGTAGCGATGAAGTCGGTTCTCAGTATGTAGGTGATGATCAATATCGTACGTAAAAACTAGAAAAATTCACAAATCATTGCATCGAGTCCCTACTACAATTGAAATATTTTTGTAGTAATAAATAAAACAATAATTCAATAAATTAAATAATTTTATTAAATTATGTTTCGAACAAGCATTAAGATATCATTATTTACAGTATAGTGCTTTGGAATCATGACGAAAATACATTTTCAAACTATGTACATACTATTTACAAATTATTACGACTTAATTAAGATATAGGAATCAGAATCTCAAAAATTGGGTGATATCAGACTCAAACGTTTTACCATAGACAAAGTCGATAACATTGATACATATCTGACATCTATGCATTATATCCTTAAAATCTATAAAATCGTTGTAAAAGAAATATTCACTAGAAGTTTCAAAATTCAACAATATGTTACCCAATTCACAACCTTATGAAAACAATATCATCATTAAAAATATGAGCTACATAAAAAGTATTGTGGAAAAATATCGATATTATTGCAAACTGTTAATTATTAACGATGTCTTCTAACCACTTTTCTTCATTTCAACAATGATGATGTCCATATTTTTCAGTACAATTTTGTTATTTTCGATAGTGGTAGAAGCATATCCAACCACTGTTGATCTTAGAAATGAAATACTGTTATTTCAATTTCTGCAAAGGGATCCATATCAATAAAAAATAAAAAAGTGATAAATTATTAGATCATATTAAATGCCAAATTTCAATATTCAGGTACCGAAAAAGTCATAGTTTTGTTGATCCTCAATAACCCTTGATATTAAAAATTTTTGGAATTGTTTATTCTTAATTTATTTTTAGTTGAAATTCCTACAAAAAATCATCATGAAAAGGCACCATTTCAATAGTTCATTCACCCACAAGTGTATGCTTTTTTCTTCGCTGAAAGAGTTACAAAACAGAAGACAATAAGAATGAAGCAAAATTTTGCTAGTATTATTGTTGATATCATCAACATAATGAATGTATATGAAGATCAAAAATTCGAAAGTATTTTTGGAACCTGAATATTTCAAAAAATATTCAAATGCTGTTTAAAGTAACTTCCAGTAAAGACAAACAAACTTGACTACTTCACTTGTTCCAGCTTGAAGTAATTGAAGGCGTCAGCCAGTACGCAACTTTGTATAAACAGGGAAGTGAAATAAAGTAATTATTATGAGGCCAATCTTTGTGTTAATTGAATACCTACTAACTTGTACCTCATAGGTCACTGGTAGGACCTAGCCGTCCCTCAGTGAGCAACAATTTAAAGAAGATATTTGAAGTTGTGCATGAGTAAAATGATTTGGAACGATGATTGTTGAGACGAATGGTTTTGATTAAATTTTTCTTAGTTGCACGTAGTTAACGATCTCAATGTTGGAAGCCCATTCCATGGTGGCAACAACAGGTGACTAAACTGAAGAAGGCCAATGTTTCTGATCAATTGCCGAATTGTCTGAGTGACAGATTTCTTCAAGTAAAGAGAAAATTAAAGAAAAATGTTGGAAAACTGATTGTTTTAGGTTGGTGATTGTTTTCTCAGTAAATCTGCCAAAATTATCTATGGATAGTCCACCCGTGTTCATTGAAGAAATGAAACTAACTGAGGTACTGACGCTTTCTCAAATAGAAAATTATGGTTTAAGAGTTCATTCACTCAAATAAATGCATAGGAAAAATAACTTCAGTTACCCTGTTGATTTATTTTCTTTCACATAAACTAGTCTTTGATTCTGGAAAAAAATCGTTGAGGGAAAAAATCTTCTAGAAAGTTTTTAATGAACGAAAAGTAACTACTGACGTCATCTGTTTTGCTGATCAAAAAATGATTGAGATTCAATATGGCTAAGTATTGAAAGTGAATTATATTCAGGTGATTACATCAACAAATATAACTTATATGAATAGTTATGAAGAAAATGGACATCAATCACTATAAGAATTTTATTTTGAATATTATCAGGATGTATAATATCTCTCAACAAACTTAAGTGAACAAAACCCGTATTTTACACATTTCACCTATCTATACTATCATATAAAATGGTAAACTTATTCACATTTTTTACACCTATTGTAATAAGCTCATCAAGCGAAAATATGTCCAAAAACATTGATATATAAAGACTAATATGAAATTTGGTAGTAGTCCGTTAGTCCTGGTAGGAATCTTGTCGAAGAATTGTATAGAATTATTTGTTGTATTTGAAAAAAAAGGTTTGTTACTGTTACTGTTGTCAATTCTTTGAAATGTAGTACAGTTCAAAAATTCGTCAAATCCCAGCTTTCCATCGATTCAGGAGAAAATTGAACTTTATGAAAAAGTGGTAAACCAGAACAACATTTTTTTGAAACGTACTATGCCTGCCAGTACTTTCAAGCTACCGGGATAATAAATACGAGATTCGTTATAAATAGTCAGCCATTTCTCCATAAATAATTAACAATCTGTTAAACAAACCGCTTTCAGTCCGCTGGAATAAATTAGACTTATTCACAAAAATATCACAATCACAGCTCCCTTAGTAAAATAGGGATGACGGGCCCTCTGCTATTCTCCGGTTGCAGTGAATTCGCCTCGATTTTTTGTTACTTCGTGGCAAACTGTAAAAAAAAGAAAAGTATGTTAAAAACTGAGTTTTGATTTATGGGAAATATAACAGGTAGAATAATGCAACTAAGTACATATTTGTTTCGGTGACAGAGAATTGTTGGAAGATATTATTATTATTATTATTATTAGTTAATAGTCAGTTCCTCAGAAAGAAGTCTGCAATGAAAAATCATCAATTTGCTAAGTAATCTGAGAGAATTTGAGCATTTTTGTCGAAGAATTCAACCCACATGGTGTACATAAAAGGAGTGATACCTCGAAAAGAAGTATTAATATATTCTCCAGCTGTATTACTGAATGTGATGAATAAATGAATTGAAACACACTTTCTGAGTTGTTACTACAAAAATTTCGCATCTATCCAGATAATGAAGAAAGAAGTTCAATCAGAAGTGAAATATACATGTAATGGCAACTTCTAGGAAGCATAATCTTCTTACATCACCACTATTTCCTGGGATATTACCGTAGTGAGTTTCAATGAATCGAAATGTTGATTTTTCAACTTCAAAATTCACAACGTGCATGAACGCATGTTAATTGAATAAAAGTTGCTTCTCCTACTACAAAATGAACAAAAAATATATAACAAATATTGAATATATTTTCATATTTCTGAAATATTTTTGCGAGGTGAATGATTAGTTGAATGAAATTGCTGAAAATCAGAATATCCATAACTGAATTTAACAATCCTCTCAAACAATCATTTCGAATACTCTTGGGAATAGTAGATTGAATCAAGTCGATTGAATCAGTTGATTATGGTATTTAGTAATTATGAACTGAAATTGACAAAGGCTAAATGATGCCAGAATTTTGGTATTAGTTAATGGAAAATGTCAATAATCCACTTGATCAACGTGTATTTCATAGGAAGTATATAACATTCAAAGTTATCAAATAATTGTAACAAATAGTTCAATGGACAGGTCTCTCCGATGGTAATAATATATTATATATATATTATTGAATATATAACTTCACAGCAGTTGTTGCTGAACTATGAAATTTGTTCAGCTTTCAGCTTTTCAGCTTTCGGGTTACACAGAAGTATATAATGTGATAGAAAAAGATTCAAACTTCAGTAGACATTCCACATGTTGTGAAAACATTTCATGAGAATGAATGATGTTTATTCTTTTGTCTGTTTGCAATAATCTATTGTTTTTTGAAAACATAAAATTTCTGGCAGAATTTAACGTTAGATACTCAAATCTTGCTATTTTCGACATAGATTGCAGTGTCAGATGGAAAACCAGGCATGAAAACCGGCAGAACATGGCTCTATTGCTCTAAGTTTCTGGCAGAATTTAACGGTAGGTACTTAAATCTCGCTATTTTGAGCTAGATCGCAGTGTCAGACGAAAAACCAGGCATGAAAAACTGCAGAACATGGCTCTATTTCTCTTTGAAAACATAACGTTTCTGGCAGAATTTAACGGTAGGTACTTAAGTCTCGCTATTTTCGAGCTAGATCGCAGTGTCAGACAAAAAACCAGGCATGAAAACCTGCAGAACATGGCTATAACCCGAAAACATTGGACAATATGTCAGACGTGAAAGCTTACAAACCTTGATCGAACTTCTAGGTCACCCTGATAACTGCCTGAATTCAATGTATTTTTCACGATCTTCATCATTGATTTGTCTTATTTATTAATTTTGCCATAAATATAAGTAAATAATTTCAAAGGTGAATGCCAAAATCTGTTCCATCCACAGAACTGGAAAAATTAACTGAATGTGTCAAAGAAGTTTCGAAAGATAAGTATGTGTGCAATAGGCATTCTTGCTATCCTTGTTTATCTTTCATTGCCTGAACCACTGTGCATGCTGTTTTAGGCGAGTGCATTGGCTTGGGATGTGGGGGTTGAGCAAACCGTCCAACGAATGCCTGCTTCCACCAAGCCCCGCTGGACACGGGAATGACAGAATCATTTATGAGATTATCAGCTGCCTCTACGTAACCTTCGAGATACCAGCCGCCGTCTCGCCGTAGCATCGCCTTGTCACGGTAATGCGTGGCTCTGCCGTGATTGACCTTCTTTCCCTAGCTACTCGAGGGACTTTTATGGACAGAGTAAACTCAAAAATTTTTTCTGACGCTGAGTCTATAGAGGAGATTGATGTCGAGCTTACGACTCCAACTGACTTCCCTGTAAATTCAGTTCAGGAGAGAGTCACAGACGAGATGGATATCGAGTTTACGACTTCAACTGACTTCCCTGTAAATTTAGTTCAGGAGCGAGTCTATAGAGGAGATGGATGTCGAGTTTACGACTCCAACTGACCTCCATGTTGATTTAGTTCAGGAGCAAGAGCTTCTCAACTCCCCAACTCCTGATCCAATAACTGAACCTAAAGAAAGGTTCAGTGGTGCAGCCAGGAAACGACTGAGTCGTCTCCTCAAGGTGCCTTATGGAAGCGCCTTGCGGCGTACGCAGAATCTGTCTCAGGTGGAGATACAAACCCCCCACGAGCAGGTTTGCAAACGTTCGCGCTCACCAAAACCAGAGGCGAAAAAGCATTGCACGATTGAATCTAAGGCATCGTCAGGTGTAGCTGATGTGCAAAAACTCTCATATGGGAAGTTTGTCGCGGGTATTGAGGTGGAAATCTTGCACTTTGACTATCCGACTACCTCATTATCGATGAAACAGCAGAGCATATACTTTGTACCTGCCCCGCTGGTGACCGAATCAGGTTGGTAGAGTTCAGCAGAGCTGTACTCTTACCATCTGACCTGAAAGACTTCTCACTATACAATCTTATCTGCTTCGTTAAGAAGCTGGGTTTATTTGGTCAAGTGTGAATAGGTGTGAGCCACAATAAACCTTTGCGGGTTGCATAGGAGGGTCAAATAGACCCACTCACTTTGGACCTGACCTAACCTTTGTGTGCAATAGGTACTTTAGATGGACAAAATTATAGGATATTGGCAATTTACTCAAAAAATATAATGTATTCACATAGTAATTTATCGGATGAACTGGTATTTTGCCATTTTTACACCTATATAAAGGCTCCATTATCAGTTTTTCAGTTTGGGGAAAGTGAAAATCACCAAACAGATCTATAAAAAACAATACCTCTACAAGAAACTCATTTTTGTTCATTGCAGTATATTTTATGTTTCGAGTATAATATTCTGAAATGAGGAGAACTGAAACCTCTGATGTTTGGGAACAGTGTTTTTTTGATATAATCTTTCACTAACAATGTTCCAAAATGAATCCTGGTTAATAATCAGGCAAAATCGCAATTATGACTTCATAGTAATACTTCGTGAAAATGGTCAGTTATGTAGGAACGAACGGATGCATAAATAATAAACAAACAGATCCGCAATGCTCGCGTAATCTCATCAATCATGAACGATAAATCAGCAACATTTTGCCCCTCTTTCCTTTCCAACGACCGACAAAGCATTCCTCGTTATTTGCCATATTCTCTATTCAGCTCCCTTCGTACAGGGCAAGTAAATAATGAGGGAAGGTCATCCATCGAATTTCCTGTGCGCTGCAGTTTTGCCAACCGCATTCATTATGGCTCATTGTATAAAGTGTAGATAAACGCAGGCTCACCGATTCGTATCACTGACGCTCACAAAGGGTGTTTTTGACGTGATAACGATCTGGTACGTTACGCCATATGGGAAATTATGGTGGTAGAAAACTGAAAACTGCGACCAGGGGAGGACTGAGGCAACCAACTCGATATCAGATCAGTTTCATTCATCTATAGATTTGTGATTGAATTGAATAGTCCAGTTGCAAGAGAAGCTTCGCCGACTTTTTCAAATTTAGCCATTGCATAGCAATAAGAAGATGAATCCTGAGTTCCATCAGGTATAGCTCAATTTTGACTATACAAGGACAAGGCTTTTTTGGATCTGAGTTACTTGGGTAAATTATTTCAGATTGCCGTTTAGAAACGTCATGAAATATTGATATTTTATGTTAACGTTATTAGAATTTCACGAATAAACAGGGGATGACTAATGTACAGATATGTTTTTAACATTTTAGTTGGTCTTAAATTTGAAGGTAGGTTTTTTGGGGCAGGTTTTCAGTTAGGTCTTAGAAGGTGATATTTTCTGGGATCAAAAGGCCGTTTTTTAGTTAAAAAAAAGGGGTCACGTGATATTTGAAACTTTTCAAGGCTACTGGAAGTCTATTAAGTTTGGCAGTGGCAAATGTATACATAGAAAATTCCAAATAACGGGACTTAGGCAAGCGGTCGTGAAACCATATTGTTATGTTAAAGACATTAAGGACACGCTAGTAGTATCATGAAATGGTGAGGAGACACCAAAGAATCTTCTATTACTTCTAAACTCTCTCTTGACCCAATAATTCAATTCACAATGGACCTCGAAACTCAAGGAACTCTAGCATTTTTGTATGTCGTACAAATGTACAGAAAACCAGCACACACAGACAGGTACCTGAACAAAAACTGTAACCACTAGCCATAACAGAGGGGTAATTGAAACGTTGGTTGGGAGAGCACGACGTTCCTGTTAACCTGAAAGTCTTCCTGAATAGTTCAATTACCTAAAGAATGCCTTTGAAAGGAATGGGTGTAGAGAAGGAGAATTCGAGCGTACCATAAGACCTATGAGAGAAAACTCCAAAATACCCCAAAGAGGCTGGTCAAGAAAAGAAGTTTCCTTTCCTATGGGAGAAGAGAAATAGGCCAACAAAACAATTAGTGAATTTCAGTAGTTTTGACTTCTATTGTCTGATATTATATAAAATGATTCGAAATTCCTGAAAGAAAAAAAACGAAGAATTAAAAATTAAAGAAGAAGAATGAAAATGAATAGCTGAAAAAAACAATTATATTAAGCAAACAAAAATCTAAACTGAAATAATAGTGGAATAAAATACAAGTAAAAATGAAACAAATTGAACAAAACATTAAAATAAAATTAAAAAGAGACTCCGAGCCAAGTTACTTCAAGACGTTTCGATTGTTAGTATCCACAATCGTCTTCGGATGATGACTGAACTGATTTCTCCGTGAGCTGACTATTTATAGGTCATTTGAGTACTTTCTCTTATCTCTGCTTTCCTTTTTCCGCTCCACTGGTTTAGTGGGAGATGGCCGTTTGGCGAGAGTTGGCCATTTTTCGATTGATTATAGGTTTCCATATGTTATGTATCTCTTCGCTAGCTTGGCTGAGCACAAGAAACACAGCGAGGTGAATCCAGCAAATCAGGAATAGCAGAGTATTTTTGGACCAATCAACATAACATCGAATGGTCCCAAGCTGAGATCACACACAAAGAGAAACATTGGTTTAGGAGGAAAT
>WOGN01009467.1:0-10808 GCA_015342105.1 Leptinotarsa texana | reverse complement strand
TAACGAGAGAAGTTAATAAATATTATTATTATTATTATTATTATCCCTACTCTCGCTTGAGTGTGAGTCAGAATTCCCCAAAATGCTTCAATAAAATACCAACTTTTATAGGATTTAATAAAAGTAGGACTGTAATGAGGAGTGAACTATATGGTTTCTTGTTGGATAACTGCTTCTACAGTATGGATGCATTTCTTGATTTCAGTGCTTAGATAAATGACATAGTTTCTTCTATACATGTAGTCTTTTTTTAAATTCTTTCAAGATCAAACATTTGCGTTTAGCTTTTAGCGTTTTACTTTTTTGATTAGTCCAATAAGTTTTCTCATGTATTTAATCTTGTAATTGTGAACGTGTGTGAAAATTTTGGTGATGAATATAACTACTTCTATTTCTAATTTCTATTTATTTATATTGAAAAATTTATCTCAAGTGCGCCCCCTTCTCAATAAATTCCTAGATACGCTCATGGTTACAATTATCTACAATTACTGACAGTCTTTAGATAACAATTAATGGAATGATGGTTGTTTGTAACATGTAAATGATGTACTGGACATTGTTGGAAATATTTATTGTTGAAAATTCATATCAATACAAAAAGGAGTAAAATAATACTATTGACGGGAATATTTTGAAATTTCATATACATAGCATTTGAATGCAATTCAACGGGAGGCTGAATATATTGTGTAAAATAAATTTTGCAGGACACATATCTCCATGCAAAAAAACTTCCACCATAGTTCTGAAGATGTGGAGGCGGAGGTGGTTGCGGAAAACAGTGTGGCCTGTCACACGCAATCTTCTAAAGACATAAGACGTGGGTTGAAATCTTCGAAACCTTCAAATTCTGATTGATCAATTCTTTCGATCACTCTCCTGTGAAAAAAAAAGTATATAGCAAGCAACTAAAACAATAAAGTATACATAGATACAGTTGATTGCAGTAGAGCAGAAACGGATGTGTACTCTTAAAACACAAGTTATTCCAATATTTCGATAAAATGTATTATCATCTTCAGGGAAAAGCTACAAAATTTATATGATGGTGTATTTCATCAGTTCGGACTTCCATTGTCTAATCTAATATAAATTGATTTGAATACCCTGAAAAAACCAATTACAAAATCAATAAGATTGATTGAAAATAACAATTTTAGTTATCACCCGAAGTAGGGTGAGAGTTTTCACCCGAAGACGATTGTGGATACTAACAATCGAAACGTCGTGACATAACTTGGTTTGAAACCTCTTTAATTTTTTTCAATTTGTTTTTCACTTTTGCTAATAATAATTTTTTAATCTTTATTTTTCAGCTTTTATTAATATTTTAATTTTATTTATTTGATTGTAACTTGTATTTTAATTTTTGTAAATTCAGTTTTTGTTTAATAAAATTGTTATTTTCGGTTAATCTTATTAATTTTGTAATTGTTTTTTTCAGGGTTTTCAAATCAATTTATATTAGATTAGAAAATGGAAGTCCGATGAAACTGATGATTCTTGAAGAAAATGTTAGAAAAGAACAAATTTCGGGCTGGTAGGCCGTGGTCGATTGAAATTTGTAGTACTAAAACTTTTTGTCTGCCACTACGGCAGACATTGTCAGTGGTATATGCATTGACTGCGAGTATGAAGGTTATAGGTAGGTTCCAATCACGGTTTTTGTATCATTTCGAAACCGTACACTGCATCGTTAATAAACTTGTTAAGTGCATGTGCGTACGGTGTAATGCAATTTCTAAGCCAGGGTTGGAACGGTTTCGGTAACGCTTTGTAACTGGAATTATGTTCTTGGATATTAATGTCGAATGTAATTCATTCATTTTTTTTATTGATTCTTGAAACAAATGTAATCTCTGTTTAAAAAAATCTGGATGGAAAGTTTACATGAATAGTTTAATTTTTAACTATAAATTCATGTAATTCTTCGTCTTCACTCGATTAAGATAAGTCTGAATTGTCACTATTTTTACTCATATTTAACAAGATCACAGAATGAAATCAACAAAAATACATAATATCAAAATAACTAGCATAAACAAACTCTAGCCATAAACATACCATTAAAAACAAAGTCAAAAATGCATAATCCTATAAAGAACAAAAATGAAAGAAGAGAATGAATGAACTACGCAAGTCAATCCAAGCGAATTCTACTCGAAGGCAAGTATCGAAATGACAATACCGAAATCGATTTCTGAATCTTACACGATTTGGTTGGATCGCTTAACGATCGGTACCAAGTTTCGTCAACCATAGAATTGTTTAGTATCAAGCTTCGAAGGGTGATTCTGCCAGAACTCCATAAATCTTGTTGCCATCCAGGTGTTCAATCTTTGTTTGGCAAGGCCTAAAATGATACCAATGCCATGTTCTTGTGCATTGAAGCTGCTTGCAGTACCCTCTTGTGAAAGGTAGTCAACAGCCTCATTGCCATCCACAGTATGGCCAGGAATCCAGTCCAGAGACAATCTGTTAAGTCCTCCTATGGAGGAGAGCCGTTTTTGGCAATTTGCTACCAATTCAGACGTTGCTCAGTAGGAGTCAAGAGCTTCCAACACCGTTCAACCGTCCGAAAATATTTTTATTGACTTGTGTATGATTCTTCCAGTCTCTCCACCCACAATTAATTAGCGTCAATTTCCGCTTGAAATACAGTCGCGTAGGTTCCTAGGTAGGTTGATATATCTGTTCAAGGTCTGCGACTGAAAACACATGCACCAGAATCAGAAGATGTTTTCCATCCATCTGTGAACCAACAACTATCTGCTCTTAATATTTTCTTCTCTATGAGAATCCAGTCCTCTCTACTCGAGAACGGTACTTTATAAGGCAGTTCGTAGTTGAGAGTTGGCAGCATAAAGTCAACCCTCTAGCCTCTCTCTCCAGAAAAATGTGGAGGTAGATCTATCTCCATCTCCGCGGCCACACCGTCAGCGGCCATCTCCATGACCGATGGTTCTGATGGCACCACTGATGGCCAGACAAATCTGTCTCTCTAAGCCAGAGAGCTTCGCCTGGGCCATTTTCTGTAAAGCCTTCTGCCACCAGAAAATTGCACCTTAAGTGATCATTGGTCTGATAATGGTTTGATAGAGAAATTTGGATGGCTACCACGTCTTGGTAGCCATCCATCCTGATGTCCAGACATGCTCTGGGTTTCAACCCAGGGCACGCTATTACCTCACCAGGAATATTGATCAGTCTGGTTACTCGGCCTGTGTTTTCTGTCCATGGTCTTGCAGGAAAGCAAGGTCAATCAATTCCTCTTTAAAGTTTTTAACAAGGACGTAATAAGCGGTCTTGTCATGATGTAAGTTTGCCTGCAAACACTTGAAGTTAACGAAGTGTTGCCACAAACTTAGAACTCCTCGACCCTAAGAGGGAGAAGATGGAGAATCCTTAAGGACACCTTCTTCCTCCTCTCTCAGGATCGAGAGATGAGTAGGCTCAGATGATGAGGCGAAGACATCTGCCGTCTCTGAGTTGCCAGCTGGTTTTTTGGATCCCTTTGACGAGACGATTTTCATTTTCGCTTTCGAATAGCTAACTCCAGCCTTTTTCCCTGGTTTTCTCGACGAGACGTTAGCCGTCTTTGTCTCCTGCGAACCAACTGTTTTCCCAACCTTGGGATATGTGACAGCAGCTGGTTTACCCCTATGTTTGGGTGGAGGTTTGATTGAACTCCATCCCCATAGATGGATTTCCACTCGGCTGCGCTTTATTTACTCTAATGGGTACACTAGAGTGACTCGGTTGAGTAGTTTCCTGCTGGGAGGGTGCTCGAGTTTTAGGGCGGAATAAGACCTCCCCAAAACCAAAATGTGACCTGAAACCCATCCTCGCCAGCACGGCCATGGATCCATCGTCAACCTCGAAGGTCTATGTTTGACCAGTGCCTGATTTTTCCCTTGTGGAGACTAGTCCACTTCTAGGTTAACAGATCATTGTTCATTTTTCTCAATCTAGTGAGGACCTGATCGTAGGTCAGTCTGTGACTGCCTCTGTCAGGTAGATAAGCAATACAGATGTGTTGCTTCGGAAGTAGATCCCCTGTGACGCATTTCAGAGAAGCGCTCTCCCACGGTTGCAGAGTATCAACTACACCCGCAAGCCAGTCGGCGCTAACCTGTTCTTCACAGACAATTTGCAATCATCTAGGCCGAAAAACGTGGTTCTAGATTTGTACCTGTGGCTTATTATCCAGAATAACCTCTATAGCCGACAAAATAGCCATCTGAAGAGATTCCAGCTGATTCCAGCTGAAGTAATCCGATAATCAAGGTGCAAGATTCCCACCTTGATACCAACAACAACATTGCCATATGAGGGTTTTTGCACGTTAGCTTCACCTGAAGATGCCTTAAACTCGGCCGTGAAATGTTTTTTCGCCTCTGGTTTCGGCGAAACGCAAACGTTTGTTGCTCACAGATTCTATGTACACCGCTCAAGAATTTAGTGCAAGGCGATTTCATAAGGTACTCCGCTCTTGAGGAGACTACTCAGTCGATTCCTGGCTGCATCACCAAACCTTTTTCTTAGGTTCAGTTATTGGATCAGGAATTGGAGAATTGAGAAACTCGCTCCTGATCTTAAGTTACAGGAAGGTCAGTTGGAGTCGCAATCTCGATATTCATTTCTCCTGTAGACTCAGCGTCAGAAAAAATTATTGAATTTATTCCATAAAAGTTCCCCGAGTGGCTATGGAAAGACGGTCAATCACGACAGGGCCCCGCATTACCGTGACAAGGTTGCTACGACGAGAAGGCGCCCGGTATCTCAAAGGTTCCGTTAGAGACAGCTGATAGGCTCAGTGTCATTCATTCTCTCGGCACGGATACACATACCTTAGTACTATACTGTCAACCTTATTTAGGTATAACAATATTGCATTCACGCTTTTTCAATTAGTACTAATCTTCAAATGGAAGCTGTTGAGATTACATGACATGCTACTCATAAGTTTGTGAGTTATTGTGAATATTACTGGAGTTTTTTCCCAACACAAATCGTTATTTTCCATCTCGACACGTGTTTCGATCACCAAGTGATCATCTTCAAGAGGAAGATAAAACTGAGTTATTGTGCTGAAAGTGACACTACTTTTGTTATTTTCAAAACAATGGATCAAAACAATTTCGTGTGTTAGTTTTACCCAGCTTCTTGATGGGAAAAAATACCGTTCAAGCGAGGCAATGGCTTGAAAAGTGTTATAAGGACTCCGCTTCAGTGGAAACAACAATTAAACGTTGGTTTACTGACTTCAAACGTTGTTGTAGAGACACCGATGATGCAGAAAGCAGTGGGTGTCCAAATGAGGCGGAAACACCAGAAAACATGAAAAAATACCACAAAATCGTCTTGAATGATCGAAAAATTAAGTTGCGTGAGTTAGCTGACATTGTGAGGATACCTAAAGAATGTAATGGCTATATATTTCATGAGCATTTGACTATGCTTGTTGATGATTCTGAGCAGTGTTTAGCCATGTTTAATCATAACGAATTAAAATTTTTCATTTTAATGGGACAATAGATAAAACATGGATCCATTACTTCACTCTGGAATCACTCCATCTGAGTTGAGAGCAACTGGTAAACCTCGTACAAAACGCCTGAAAGTACAACAATCGGCTGGAAACGTTATGACCTCGGTATTTTGGAATGTGCGTGGTGTAATGTTTAAAAAAAATCAATTTTTCCGTTAACCATCTATCGCACCCTTACGAACGACAACCCTCAGAAGTCGAAACTTATGTGAGCTAAGGATTAACGAGGTCTTACCTTTTAACGTGTGATTCCTAACACGAATTGGACGATAGCAAGTGAAGATCAATCGTTCAGACTAGGGCTTGAACCACCGACCAACACGGCAGTCAATTCGAGTGAGTGAACAAAGCACCCACGCCGAACCGCTTGGCTACCGACCGACCGACTATCGGTCGACTATCTTGCTAAGGGAAATACCCTCAACAGTGAACATTATATAGCGTTATTGGGGTATTTGAAGGTCGAAAATGCAAAGAAACAAGCGCATATGGCTAAGAAAATAATATTGTTTCATCAAGACAAAGTACCATGTCACAAGTCAATCAAAACATAGGCAAAACTACATGATTTGAACTTCGAATTCATCTCACATCCGCGTATTCGCCAAATTGGGCTCCCATCGGTTATTGCTGAAACTGAGGCCTATTTTGAGGCAAAAGATAAATCGTTATACAAAAGTGGTATTGAAATGTTAGAACGGCGCTGAAATGATTGTGTAGAACTTGATGGGCCGGCGCCTGAACTTAAAAAACATATTTTGAAAATGAAGTGGTATTTTGGATAGACTTTTTTTTGAAAATGTTGGAGGAAACCCATATTTTTGAAATTCAATCGACGATAGAATTGTTCCTACATAGCAACAAACTGTATTTACTATGTCCGAGATAAGTCACACCAGTTGCCAATCAAGCATGTGAAATTTAGTAAATAGCAAATTATTTGAGTCATATGCATAACTCACCTCGGAAAATTCCGCCGCGTACGTGTGAATGATGTGGTTTACAAATGATCTAAAACAAGGATTTATTAGTAGGTAAATATTATTCGCAATATGTAATAAAATGTGTGTACATGATTATCTTGAAGTACGATCTATTCGATATAAGATTATTTTGTTCGGCACAAAACTCTGAAGTCGGAGTCGCCTTGCAAATATATTGAAGAATTGTAGAATTGTAACTGGTTTGATGAACAAAATTTAGTTATGAGAGTTAGTTTATTCATTTCTGCTTAGTGAAGCACCAGAAACGCAAAAAAAACAAAAATACTCAGTCACCCCGAGTGTTTCAAAGTTTTCCATCGAAAGGAATATATTTTTTCTGAATAAAAATTTTATTTCAAATTTACAATCAGGTGGATAACAAGTATATCAGTTCTTGGCTGACTCTGGGAAGGTGTATGTTGGCCGTCGATAACACTGATTTCCCACTCTGAAAGAAACCTTCAGCCGATTAAAAAAAACAATATTCTCTGAACGACTCTGAACTTTCAAAATATGTAATCGATGAGCACGGGTTGGAAAGTACCACCTTTTTATAGTGACAGCTGACACTTGAACTAATGATACTTGTTCAAGTATACAAAATCTTTTTAATAACCGAAAGCAAATGTGGCTTTCAAAGAAATTTACTGCGGCTTTCCCAAAACAGATTTGAAACTGAAACATTCTGTATTAGAAATATGTGCTGCTGAAAAAAAATTCACTTTGATGTTAATGAATTAGCAATTTAATCGAGAGGATTTACAAGGACGTTTATGTTCAGAAGTCAAACTGAGATTTTGATACTCGAAAATAATTCAATTCACACAATGACTTCGTGTACTGTCCATCAATTGATTTTCGGATGGGAAGATGGTCACTTCGTGATTAGTAAGGTAAATTCGATCAAATCCTGGATTGGTTTTGTAAAGCTGGTTGACAGGATGGCTTTGAAAACTTGTTGGTTCACGTATTGTTCTGGAAGAAATTCTCCACTTCAACGGAAGGCAACGGTCGATGAGTTCGAATCAAAAATGAAATAACCTATGAGACCAGAGTAAAAATAAATACTGATGATGAGAACTTTGGTTTTGTCAAATTGAAAATGGAATATCTGTGTAAATATTCATTTGGATTCGAAGTTGAGATTTAATTTTTTTAAGGTATCTGCTTTCAGTTATATAAATAATAATATTTTGGTCGTGTGCTTCTACAGAGAATAAATAAAAAGTAAATTTTCAATGAGATTCATTAAAAAACAATGACACTTCTATGATCGATGAATGTCACTGAAATTAACGTTTAATGCCAATCGGAGAAAAAAGTATTTATCAGATACGTTATTGTTTCCATAGTTGAGTTTCATTTTATCAACGAGTTGGTATAGTGAATTGCGCAACTTTGTTACAAAAACAAATTTGTCGTTACATTTATTTTCGCAATCACCGTTCGCATCAGAACACAAGGTTATGTACAAAAAATAGTAGTTGCTACGGAAGTGAGGAAAAACATCTTTAGAATAAATAAAGAACAAATTTTTCAAGAGATGTTTTTTTTTAAGAAAATGTTATGAACGGTTGAACTTTCCTGTGAAAAATAGACAAACAAGGACATATTTTATAAAACCGAGTGGAACGATATTTCCACTCTTATTTTTCACACTCCTTCGAAAAACTAAATTATTGCTTGGTATTAATTTTGCTGTATTATAGTGTAAGTTGTATCTATCTAATAAATACTAATTATTCGTCATAGATATGAACATGAATCAGCATGAAAATGTAGGTTTTCAACTGTAGTTTTTCTCTTGTGTCAAGAATATGTTGAAATAAGATTAATTGCTTAAGGACATTCCGAATGAGAATAATATCAATGAATTTTATAACAAAAAGCAACATAGAAAGCATTTAAAAATATTCCCTATTTTTGTTATTTTAATCAATTTGAAATAGTTGCAGTGGGTGTGAACGTTGGTATCCACAGATCCCATTACAAATTATAGTGACGACAAGTAAACCATCATCATTTTGTCATTAAGTGACAAATGTTTGGAAAATATCAATATCTTCGCAACAGGTAAACTCGTTTTCACTTTCCAAGTCCATATTTTTCTGCCTGCTTTTAGTTAGGAACTACACATGTTTTCTGAAAAAAATGCAAAAACACGTCGACTTGTAATCTAAGGGGGACATCTTTCTATCATAATCCCAACTGTCATATCTCTCCCCCAACCCTCGGTCACTATCACTAAACAATTTCAATAGTAAAAGTAGTAAGTGTGACACATCATTGAATGGGTAATTTCATAAGGAATTTGGCCACGCCAATTTTCACTTCCTTACTATTTTGGCGCCCACTTGCGGAAAAAAACTGTTACGTATTCCAAATTATGATACTTCATTTGCAAGCTAATTTGACATAAATTCGGTAACAATGCATTAAGGAATGTTTCTAAGGGAAAAAACAAAATGGCGGCTTTACAATGGCGGAAAAGATTTGCAAATATGGTCCAATTTGATTCAAAATTGATAAGTGATGGTTTTGAGGTTCGGAAATTATGATATATTTGTAATAATGGTCCGATTCGAATGAAAATGAGTATGTTGGGATTTTCCGGGTAGGAAATTATGCTTGTTTTGTCGATGCAAAGAACAAGATGACGGACGATATTTGTAATTGTGGTTCGATACCATTCAAAATTGGCATATGGGGATTTTACAAGTTTCCGGTACGACTAAAATGAATTGGGCTGGTATATTTGGTGACCGTATTATTGGTCCATTTTTCCTACCAAGTAATCTGTGTGGGGACATTTATTTAGAAGATGCCGTTGATCCAACGTTAACAGATATAATAGAAAAATATAACCGATACCTTGAGGATCACCTTATATTCCAACGGGACGGAGGTCGTCGACATTTTGCTGTAGCAGTTCGTCAATACCTGGATGAAAGATTTCACAGACACTAGTGTCCAGCTGGATTGGAATAAGAGGATGCGTCGAATGACCTCCCCCCGATCTCTAGATTTATCCTCCTCAGGTTACTTTTTGAGGGACATGTGAAAAGTAAAATATACGCCACTCAGCCAGGTTTGTTAAAAGAGTTACGATAACGTATAATGTCAAATGTCGTCAAATAACCCCAGACATGCTCCAAAACGTCAGACAACGTTCTGAGACGAACTTATACTTATGTATGGCTGTGAATGGAGAACAGTTTGAGCATCTACTGTGAATTAATGTAGTTTGGATTTTTCTTAGTTACATTTATGCACAATTTTTCAACTTTCAAGTTTTCAATTTTTCAATTTTTGTTCTTTTCCCATCAATTGTTCGCATAACCTTTCAAATACAAAATGAAAAATTATGTAGCGAACACTCACATGTCTGAATTCCTTATGAAATTATCTATTAAATTCTGTGTTCCACTTAGTACTTTCCCTATTCAAATTGTATGAGTGATAAGAGGTGGGGAGAGAGGTATGACAGGTGAAGAAAATAATTGAAATTCTCTATGTTTTTCACCACTTTTATTTGTAACTAACGTTACTGCAGTTCCGTCCTATAAGGGCAATTTCAAACTTATACATTAAACTAACAATGATTGATTACATTAGCCTTTATATAATACCACTTGTAGGTAGTAATAGAGGCACTTCCTGGTAAAGGAGAGGGGGAGACTATACTGCAGAGCCGATAGCAATACTGAGCCGGCCAGAAAAGCAGAGAGGGCCAAAACTATAGAGGAATGGCAAGCGGAGTGGGAGGCAAATAGAACGGACGCACAGTGGACAAAGAACGTTATACCAAACATTAAGAAGTGGGTGGAATCCGGTAGCCAAGTTGGTTACTACGTCACACAGACGCTCACAGCACACGGCTCTTTCAGGGCATATACCAAAAGGATTGGAAAAACGCCGGACGACAACTGCATATATTGTTCCCAAACAGACACGGTCGATCACACTCTCTTTGCCTGCCCTAGATGGGGGAGGGAAAGGCATGAACTGGAAGTAGAGACAGGGAAGAGCTGCTCCGCCGATCAAATCAGCGCAATAGTTGAGAACTTCTTTAAGGAATTTAAAAATTTTGCTAAAAAAATCATGAGCATGAAAGAAAGGGAAGAGAGAGAACACCAGCGATGAAGAAATAAAATGAATTTAGCAGGAGGAGGGGTTTTAGTGAGTACACGGGAATTGCACCACGTCCTGGATTCTCACACTCTCGAGTGAGGGCGGAACCTCACACTCGGGGTCCATAAAGGATTTCCCCT
>WOGN01009466.1:0-10808 GCA_015342105.1 Leptinotarsa texana | reverse complement strand
TACACCAGATGTGGCTATATATTCGATAGACTTGAGGCCATTGAGTTGGACGTACTGCTTACGGTTATAAAAATACGATTTGAAGAGGGTGATTAAGTCATTGGATAACCCAGAAGTCGAAAGCTTGTTGAGCAGGATATTATGGTCAAGTCTGTCGAACGCTTTAAAAAAATCAGTGTAGATGCCATCAGTTTGAGACTGACAATCAATACCCTCTGCAATACATTGCATAAATACCATCAATGGCACATTTTTGACTTCAGAGACTTTGTTTATCAATTTTTTGCAATCAAATGCAGTGAGTTTAACAAGTATTTACGTTTCAATCAATAATAATGTTTCACATTCACTGTAATGTTTGCGAGCAATAACTTGACAGTACGCTCCCTAAATAACCCTTTTAGTGGATGAGTTAAAGAAGTTTAGATTTTCCTTTGATTTTCTTCACATTTTTTTTTAATTTGAGAGAGAAGTATTACAACTGGGGAATGGAAATAATAAATGATCTATGAGTTTTGACATTGTTTTCATATATCAACCTCATAAGTCGTGAATTTCTGACACCGAAGTACTGTCTCTCCGGTCGTCATCTACGCCTATTGAACCAGCGTCGCCCTTCAACTTGCTGCCAGGTCAGACGCATTCACCTTCTGCGCGGGCGCAACACCCGGGTGCATGCGAAAACTGTAGACTGCTGTTCTGTTCGATGCACTTGGTCGGCTAACCTTCGGAGATGAGATTTTTTAAATGCCGGCGGTCGATCTAGTCGAGAGAGAATGCTCACTTTTTACTTCTTCGGGCAGAATTTTAAATACGACATCGGTTTCAGCATACGAGGGGGCATCGGAAAGCGATTTGATCTGACAAGGCGCAGGAGTGAGCGCCAGGTCAATGTTCGTCGGGCCGATAGTCCAGGGAGTAGTTGCTTTCTACAGATATTTTTCAATTGGTTTTTTCGGTTTCGTTACAACTTGAGATAAATTATTATTACTGAAAAATATACCATGTATCATTTCACAATGCTGTAGCTCATTAACTTTTTAAACCAAATCCATCCCATTTTCAGTGATTATAACTATATTATGAAAACATTTTCAGTTTATTATATATGACAAATGAATGAAACTTTTTCGAAACAGCACAGTATTTTCAATGAAAAACCATATCTTGTTCAATTTTCAAATAAATTTAAATATATTTACTCAGATATGAAAGCATTAACTGGTATCACAAGTTAACTTTTTCCAATATTTTGTCGTATAACCATTCTGAACGTTCAGAAAATTGGTTTTTTGATTTGGTTACAGCAAACAGCACAAAATTATCATCACAGAAAGATAACTACGATTTTCCACACTGGTACATGTGTTTTGCCTTTGCAGAGTGCATAAAATCCACAATATTGACAACTGATCCAACCCTAATGTGGTCTGATCAGTGATATTTGGAACTATTCTATAGAAAAATACAATTTTTTATATGGGCCAAACGGGTGGAACTTATTTCAAACGAATAAAATAAGACAGAAGTATTCTGAATAGAGTCATTCTTGAATGATCCTTCTAGAGTTAATGAATTCAACTATTGTTAAAATAATATTGTGTATGTGCATGAATTCCTTCAAGAAACATCATAAATTAATAGAAATGTTCTGAAAAAACAGATGACTGAGACCAAAAGAGGATTTGCGATCATGACCCTTTGAATCACATCATAACAATGTCGCAGCTATTTATAATTAAGTGCATTGATAATCTTACTCTTCAAAGAACTCTTCAGAATACAATTTTCAATCAGAAACATTATATATGATAAATATCGAAATAAAAAGTATGGTGATGATCAGTTTAAAAATTGAAAGCTGCAATAATGTTATGTAGGACAAACCAGGCGAAGACTAACAAGACTATTCCGAGGTGTTTTCAATGCAGTTAGTCTAAAAAGTTTTCATGTTGCTAAAACAATAATAATAGGTATAATAATAATAATAATGGGTATAGAGGTTCCTGACACAAGGTACAGGACCTGCCGCGAGGCGCCCGAGACCCTAATGCACTTGCTATCAGCATATGCGCTCTCGGTCTATATCCATCGACATAACGCGGCCCTAAGAGTGCTAAATTACCATCTACGGCACTCTTACGGGATTGACGAGACACCGGTGTTGCCCTACGCTCCGGGGGGTATTGAATCCGTTGTGGGGAACAAGAAGTGCCGAATTTATTGGAACTTTTCGTTCCTCACCCTCAGGCTCATACAAGCTAATAAGCTTGATGTAGTCGTTCTCGACCACCAGACCAAAACGATATTTGTCGTGGAATTTTCAGCTCCTGGCGAGACGAATATTGTCAGAAAAGTGTCATTCTTGGCTCACTGCGCTTGCTCAGGGCACATGATTTTCGGACCCAATGATCACTTACCTCACGGTCTGGGGAGTGGTCATTGGTTGATAATGCTGGCGCGTCCTCATGAATGTATCGGGGCTTCGGGAGATAGGGCCTGACCAGCGCACACTACGGTGATTTTTTTTACATTAATAATAATAATAATAGTGGATTACTTCGAAAATTTCAGAGATATGTTCATTTCCCACACACACATTTTTCTAACACATCAATAGTTTTACAAGTGGAGTATGAAAATAAAAACATTAATGTTATATGAGAGCGCCATATGGTCAATTTCCGAAAAAATACCAACAAACTATTTTCAATCTTGTCGTAGCATGCAAAATCCTGAATTAATTTTACACCTTTAATTATTATTTTAATTATTGTTAATTAATTCGTGCTCACTTCATTGCTGTTTGGAGAAAACTTTTTTCAGTCTGGTGATGGTAATCCTGAAATACGTAAATCGATAATTGAATATTTTTTTAGATTAGTTTCCTAAATGATAATAAATAATCGACAATATCTGATCAATTGAATAACTGGCTACAGTTCAAATAGACCCGTATAATGATTATATATTTTCATAACACCTCAATAATAAAACGATAAAAATGGAGTATCCAATCTGTTTGATAAGTTTTTTAAGTTTCCGGTTGTGGTCTATAAATCAACATATTTGGAAATGATTGTTCAATTTCTCAGACACTTTCCTATATCCAGCCTAAATTCGAGAGAAGCATTTATCAAATTCAATTTCAAACCCCAATTCGAAGAACTATGACATATATTGGATCTTCGCCGCTTTTAATTGGTACCAACTGAGCAGGATGTTCAAATATCCTGACACATGTGGGAGAATAGCTCAGTCAACAGGGTGACCTATTTTGTCGAATATCTGGTAATTTAATTATCTATATGTTATCAGTAGTAGTCTATACATAAATCGCATAAATCTACAGTTGTATAGATTTATGCGATCGTGAATTACTATAAAAAATTCTAGATGATGACCTAGAAAAATATTTATAGCAGGTTATCACTTCTCTGGATGCGTAAATGACAAATGTGAAGTAGGTAGAATAATTTCCACTCCCCAAAACTGTAATACTATTTTCGAAAAGCTTTTTCAATCACGCCGCGCTAGTGTTATCAGTAGAAGATCTATATCGAGAAAAGGGTAATGCGGTAGTAAGTAGGAAAACTATTTTTCTTGCTGTTCAATGGAATTGTTACTGAATGAAAAACATATTTGACAATACTCTCGTGAGATTTCCAATACACAGTTCACAAAACCGGAACACGTGTTTTAATATACAATAGCTTCTTCGTTCTAGTTAATGGTAGACAGAGAGAAGTCAGATTAGCGTGTCATCTTTATAATGGTAGATTTTGCAAAGTTGTGGAAGTCAGCAGTATACCCAAAAGCAAAAATACCTGATACGCTTCCCCGTCAAAAAAAAACAGCAAACGACTAATTCTGAAAGACTTCAAATTAACTGAGTTTCCTACAATTCAGCAAGAGCAGCTGGAATACATTCAGAAGCAAGATTGATCTGTAGATGAAACTTAACTAAACCAGTCTATGGTTATGACCACGTTCTCATGTATGGGAACTTCCAATTCATCCAAGAAATTTGTAAAATCACAGGAAGAAATAAATGTGACTGAATTAATATCTCACAAGCACTAACATTATGTTGTTTATGAATAATACAGAAGTTGAACCAATGAGCATGTATATTTCCTAACAAAATGGGAATTTAGAAAAAAATACTTGGTGAATACATCGAAAACAATTTAGATATCAATTATAAATGAAAATTGTGAATGAAAATGCATTCGTCACAGATAAATACTGGTAGAAAAAAGTTTAGGACACTTTGAACAATTTCAATACAATTATTTTATTTTGGTATACATTTTTATCGTACAAAAAAACTAATGTTCCAGATCACACAAAAACCACCATCCTCTAATCCCAACCTCCACGATTAAGATTTCGTTTATTTCCTTACCCGATTGCGATAATAACGTCGTAATCCGTATGACAAAGCGCCGTCGTTTAGGACCCATTACTTTCGCGAATACCCTCTTCTGCATAATTAACATGGAGCCATCTCAAAAACGCTCGCGTTTCTTTATTTTCTTCTCCATGAGAAACCGCCTCTTGAGTACGCTGGCCAGGTACACAAAGACAACCTTGAGATTGCGGAAAAGGCAGCGTTGCCTACGAAGCAGATTTTGCGTAATCGTTGCGATTTCTGGGTTTGGAGAATTTTTGGGCATTTGATGCCCAACCATATGGGATGGCCCTTAACCATTCAATGTTGAATTTATGGAGAAACAAACGGTCCAATTAACCGAACCAAAGCACATCTTCTCTTTTATGTTTTGTATATAAATTGCCAATCTATCTATGCTATACACTTTCCTGGAAAAATCTATTTCACATCTATTTCAATAGATAATGCATCTGATGCCTACAAACCATTGTCTTTGATGTAATTATTTATTTTTGACTGTCTGAATTGGGGACAATTTAGAATCAATTTGATTATGGAACATGGTTCAAGGTTCACAGAAGAAACACTGTTAAAACTTTATTATTGCTGCAGTTATTATAGTATTTTTTATGCAATAATAGCTTTCGCCACGACTTCATTGATGTCAACTACAGAAAAACTGATTAACCCGCCTAGAGACGACCCCGTGGGGATATCCGAATAGAATGTAAACTATTGTTATGTTCTGGATGCTGTAGTCTTCTAATTTTGATGTTATTATTCAAAACAGCTCAGTAATTTCACAGTTTGTCAACTATACCTTGCCTGTCTTTCTGCTCTCAGGTTAAACTGACCCGCGATAAGCAGACATACAGCTGACCATGAGTAAAGCATTTCTTTCGTAGCACCCCACCACATCAAAGGTTTCGCCCTGAGACTTGTCAACTGTTTTCACTGGAAATTGAAGTCGTCTAAAGGAATTGGCAAATATATGAGGATCATTGGTATCCCAGAAATATGAGCTAACTGATCGGCTGATGTGTCTGTGGCCACAATTAAATGTATTAGATTGAGTGAATTCTGAAATTTCTATGAATGAAGGACCAACTATGTCTTCCATATTAGTCACAATGTCCATCGATCCATAATTTTTGACCAGGCCGAGAACTTGTTGTATAAGCAATTCGTTAATTTTGTTAACAGACTTATTCCTAAGTGACACTATTGCTCTAGAATGTCTAGAATATAGCAAATGATGGCTCGTTTGTAAAACTTTCGACCTATCGTGTAAAATTATAAGTGTCGTTGTATACAGCAATGAAACACTCTAAATTAACAAATATTCGACATAGACTCCCTTCCTGCATCTCGTCGATGCCCGCATCTCGCATGGAGCCTGGCGGTGGTGCAACGTTTTCGAGAGTCACATCATTGCAATTTTGGAAGGGGCCTCTGTTTTTTTAAACACAATACCGTCCATGTTACTCGCAGTAGCTTTCTACAAATATTTTTTAATCGTATCACTAGTTTTTGAGTACCTATAACCATATACAGACGAACATACATACAAATGAACAGAACTGTTAGTTTGGATGGATCCATTTTACCATGAATTTATGTTTCGCGCTTTTCGATCGGATTTTGCGGGTTTTCGAAATGAACCTTGCGCAGAACAACTTAATTGAATTGGCAACGCTGCTTGCCGCCGTCTCCTAAATGAGAAACCGCCTCTTGAATACGATGGCCAGATATACAAAGATAACCTTGGGTTTGCGAGAATGGAGAGTAGCATCGGTCCAGCTACGTCGGATTTATTATGAGCAGCTCCTCGTTCTTTCAGACTTTAAGGACTGGTTTCATTCGATGAATTCTCATTCGACCGCGACCATCAACATGGGAAATTTTTACAGGTGGAATTCGATGAATTTGTCAGAAGAACTTGGTGTCAAAGTGACAACTGACGACGATTTATGAAACTGTCGAAACTCAGAAAAATTTCACTGAAATTTTTGGAAGCCAGAATAGTAAAATGAAATAAACAAGCGTAACTTTTAATTTTCGTAGAAATACCTTAGAGTTCAACATTCACAAAATAGAATCTTTTTTTATATTAGTTTAGTTAAATGAATTGAAATAATTAAAACTTTGAAGGTATTACTTTCTTTTTTTAATGCGTTTTACCCCAAGTCAATTTAGAAATGGTTAGATAATAACGGGAGAAGTTTTCTGTTTGACAAATCACCAAATTACGTTTCAATTGAGCAACATATCAACGTGAGCTCCAACCCACACTGCGTTGATTCTTAAGTCACTTTTGACCATGGGGTATGTGTGTTGGAATATTCACCGTACTCGCCAGATCTAGCTCCGTTTGACATTTTATGTTCTCCAACGTGAAAGTAAGCAGGTTTGATACAGTGGAGGCTGTGAATGGAGTAGCAATGGAAACTATGAACATGCTTTAGAAAATGGCTAGAAACACTGCTTTGTACAGTGGAAAATCCGAATGGAAAGGAGAGGGGTGATTTGTAGAAATTGCGGTACTCCATAGTTTTATAGTTGTCTACTATTGTGTTCATAATTAGTTATAGTCAATTGAGAAGTATAACTAAAATAATGATTTTATGAATATGGCTCTAATAAAAGAAGAGCAAATACACACACAATTGAAATAAACTGAAAATTGAGTTGCAAGTTAGGTCTTATTGTTATCGCTTTATTAAGGAAGACAAGTCCTTTGATATAGCATATACATAATATGAAATAACAACAAAAATGAAAGTAATGTCTAAAATTTTTGTTCAAAATTTACTTTTTACAGAAAAACTCAAAAGACAAGACTAGTAAAATGTCTTCGATAACTTTCTTCGACATCTCCAACACTGTAGTTGTGTTACATTTTTCTTATGAAGAGAGCTCAACTTTTTTCATTACACTATTAGCACTGTTGCTATTACTATTCTGCAAAATGTCCAAACACAATATCTAGAGTCCTCTTCAGCCACTAATGAATTTTCTTCTTCACCTATTGTGAGATGAAAAAGTGCTAAATAATTTATATTCATACATATATTTGGTTCTATTTAGCTGATATAAATAATCACTTTCGTTTATAGTGCAATTTTCGATGAACTAATTAGAACTAATACAGAAATTGATTTCAGTTACTTAAAACACTCTTAATCATCCTTACTATGTAGATCAATACATTTTCTCAATTTGTTAAGTCAATAGCCTTTTGAATGCGAATTTTTTGGTAGCAAATGAGTAAATTTTTGAAAAATTGTACAATAAGTTTTGTTACTTTTGATAGTAGTCTTTAAACAGCAATCTAAGTCATGTGATTAAGTATATTTAATGCAAGGTTGATGAAAATTTGGCGAAATCAAATTCAGAAGTTGAAAGATACCTGTATTAAAATTAAGCATAAGAGATTTTGAACGGTTGTTTTGATTGTTATTGAAAAAATGAATACCTCTAGTTAGTTGCATGATTTGAATGACACCTGAATAATTCAAATAAAAATTGTGATGTGATTTTTTCCCTCCCATTTAACACTGGTTATATGTCTATAAATTCCTGCACACAACCGATGAGTTTCATGGCGAAGTTTCCACGTGAATTTACAGTCAAAACGAATGGTGTCACATGAGAAAATTATCCACGTTGGCAATCAGAGTAGTTTTCAAAAATAGATCATTTTAAGGGCAATCGTAGGATGGAATGTAATAGTCTCGAGACTGAGTAGATTTTAAAACACGTTAGTTGATCATAAATATTTCAAGCTAAGTACGTTGACACATACGTACTGCGACGTATTTATTTACGGAGAGACCCTATTAAAAAGAAACGACCGGTTAATTTTTAGTATAGGTAAACGTCGTCAAAAAGACTAAAAACGCTGATAGCGGTAAGTTTTAGAGAAATCTTTGAAACTGAAAAATATCATGCCAGTTATCTCCCGAAGATGATGTCGGATACTAACAATCTAAAAGTTGTTTTAAAATCATTCTATTTTCACTATTATTATCAAAAGTATAATGGGCAGTTTGTTCAAACCCAAAATATTATTTCTTTTGTATTTCAGATCACACCAATGAAATCAGCGTTCATTATTTTTTATCAACTGTATCAAGTTATATTTATGCCACACGACTCAAGACTCCTTCAATGAAGAGAAATGGCGATATCAGAGTTTCACAAGGAAGTGTGCTGGAACCATTTTATACACATTTTACCTTCACTCCGAGAAATTATTCGTTCTGCCAACTTTCAAAACTAGGTGGTAAATTAAAATGGAAAATACTAAATGTCTAAATAAATAGTATTTATCAAGCACTCAAATGAAATAGTTTTCATAAAATTTTTGCTTTACTCCATATTAAATATCGACAAGAAATTAATCGGTTAATCGATGACGTTATTCTCAGTTTAGTTTCAAGAACATCTACAACAGAATCCTTGAGAAAAGCTTTGAAATCAACTTTTTGTTGATTTTGCCTATCTACTAAGACTAAGATAGTGTTGAATAATTTTTGACCCAAGTGGACTTACTGAATTTCAACAAGATTCTGAAGTACAGTGCTGTGTAAACCGTATTAGTGAAATGAGCTTAAAGATCGGTGACTTTTCTGCAGGACTTAATCGTCCTTTGCGATATATCACTGGTAATTGCAGCGATATTCAATGCAGTACCAATGCAGGTACCGAGTACCTCCAATGGTTGTCGCAGATAAAGTATAATAAACGTGTGATATCTGCCTACATAGATAAGTACCATTAGTTGCTTGCTTGCTAGTGATCATACATGTTTTAATGCTCCAGCGAAATTAGGCAATTTTGTGGTTTTCACATATTTATATTGTTTCATCGTTTCGAATGAAAAATATAAAATAGTAATGTAATATAACTGAGTCAGGAGTTGAAATAAATATTAGTGGATGATGAAAATTCAATACTTTTTCTATTGTTGATCAACCTGAACTTGTTAGCTATGAAATTTATTAAATGTTAATAAATCAATCATGACAATTAAAGTAAATGAAACAGTTCAGCTTTTTACTTCCGAAGAAAGGAAAAAAGTCTTTCCTGAAAATTATTTCTTTCCAATCAAACGAAACATCTTTAGAACCGAGTTTGAACATTGGGGTGACACAAATTTACAATGATGGGACAAAAAATGATACTGTTTTCAAATTTTTTCGTTTCTAAAAGAGTATACCAAAACAACATGCATTTTGTCAATAAAAATTATTGATGTTAATTTACCTAAAAATATTCGATTATTTAAATTTTTTATAGGTTATGAAAAAACTAAAAAAATAAATCTCAAAACTGGTTAATTATTTTTATATATAATTATCAAATATAAACTGCTGGCAATAATACACGCAAAAAATTGAACTATAGTACAAAATTGGATACTGAAGTGAGAGTTTTTTATAAATATTACAATGAAAGTCGCTGTGAGTAATATGAGAAAATTGTAATTTTCACTTCATTTTTATACTTTAAATTCAAGCCTTGGATATGTTTATTAGTTTATCATTTTAATTTTCGTGGCATAAAGAAATTACCAATATTGAAACTTTTTAAATTCAAATCATTGAGGAAAATTTAAGGAATCACTCAATTCAAACTTCAATTTGAATTATTTTATTCCAATCGGGCCAACCCCGGTTTATAATGTCTTCATCTATTTCATTCTTAAAGAAGTTCATAGAATTTCAGGTAGGAATTGTTTTTTGTTTAAGCCTTAAAGTGTATATTCAATAAGTGTACATTCCATTTGCAACAAATAAATTCGCTGACAAAAGAAAAGTTTTTAGTAAATAAAAGTATTTACATACTTATGAATACTCGTGTCTCACAGAAATATAAGGTGTTGATTACTTTAAATATTCTTGAAAATGACGATTCTTTGAAGTGTAATCACCACTATAAGCGAAATGACCAATTTTGCTGGAATATTTTGCGTTAATCGCAATTTTAATTTGAATTGTTTCTTCGACAGGTGGAGTACGTTGAACCTAACAACGCAGTTGAGGCATGCACAGCTAACTTGGTCGTTTTGATGATTTATTCAACAATTTATTACACCTATTTGCAGATCGATCTCAAAATTGAATCGGGACGGATTTCGTATTGAAATTATCTCGAATGGCATTTGAAAAATATCTAGAAGATATTCTGTTTCTGGCCCAAAATTATTTCAATTAACATTTTGCCTCCGTTACAATTGTGATTTTTTCAGATTGTGGATGTTCAAATTTTAAAAAAAATAATAAAACATTTTCTCATTCGTCCACAAGAAAGAGATAGATAGATAGATATTTATTGGCTACGTTATATACATGAAATATTTGTAGCAAGTCAAATAGGAACATATTCACACTCGTGTTCTTGAAAAATT
>WOGN01009465.1:0-10809 GCA_015342105.1 Leptinotarsa texana | reverse complement strand
GACCGAAGGCCGCCTAAATAGCGGCAACGAACATTATAGATTATTTCTTGGCGTATCGGCACGCTTTCTCGAACTCTCGTTTCGCTTCTCCGGCGTATACGGAATGTTCGCGACTGGTTTAACTGCATTCTTTGCTGTTGCCACGAGCCCGGCACGTGCAGCAACTGTCAGGGACGGCCTCTGATTTATTACAATATATATCGAGAAAAATTTTAGAAATCGAATGATTCGACAATTCCCACCAATTTTCAAATAAATAACGTTTGAATGAATTCATTCGAGAAAAAAGTCAAACTTTAAACACTTACTTTCAAATAGAATCGGTGCACTTGCACTGGTATCACTTTCAACGGATGCAACTAATTCATTTCGCCATGTATGACGTATTTATAGTAAAATCAGGTATGACATATTTTGAAATGAAACAAAGAGCCTTCGTTTCGTTGATTTGAGAGCTGCGTTTTTCCGCCAGTGGCAGTGATCAATGTCACCTTGGGTATGAATATAAAAATTAGTGATGACATATTCTGGAATGAAACGAAAGAGAATCAAAGAGTCTTCGTTAGATGCCTTATTCAGCGTTGACATTGATCCATGTCACATGTCACCTTGGAATCAAATGGCTCAACAAACACATGAATTCTGCTTTTTTCCTCTTTTATTTGAAGTGTTACATGAGATGATGCGACTTTTATTAGTATAGATTCAACTTTGTGCCCTCTTGGCATCGTCTCCGTTTTTTTCTCTGTCGATGAATTCTGCATTTGTTTTCCTTTCATTTGATGTGCTGCACGTTGAGATCCAAGTATCATTAACAAAGATGTTGCTTAGTGCCTCTCTGACATACTGCGCCATCTTCGTTTTTTCTCTGTCGATGAATTTTGCATTTCTTCTCCTTTCATTCAACGTGCTGAACGTGAGGATTTGACAATTATTAACGAAAATGTGGCTTCGTGCCCTTCTGACATATTGCTTCAGAATTGTTTTTTCTCCGTCGATGAATTCTGCATTTGTTTCCCTTTCATTCTATGTGCTGCAGGTTGAGATGCACCAACTATTGGAGAAGATGTGGGTTAGTGCCCTTCTGACATGTTGCACCATATTCGTTTTTCTGTTGTCGATGAGTTCTGCAATTATTCTTCTTTCATTTGACATGATGTAAATGACGATCCGAAGTTTTTTCAAAGATGCTCTTTGCAATTCTTCCTATGCCGTTTCTCATTAGGCACTTGATATGATATATTTTATAGGTTATGAGGTCGTTTTTGGCTTCGTTAAATGATTACCTATGTCATCTAAACGAATCCATTGATGTCAAAGTCATCGAAATCAGACGAACGGAAGTAAAAAGCGGAAGTGACCTGTTTTTGACGGATTCGAAACCTTCGCACCCTAAGGAATCCAAATATATCATATATTTCAGTATACGATTATTTTTCCATTTTTTTGTCAACAAATTCTGTGTTTTGAATCAACCTTCTGCAATTGGATTACACTTGGATTTGTTCATAACCTAACAACTTCAAATTCCAAGTATGTTCAATGATTTTCTTTGAATGTGCAATTCTTCCTATGCTATTTCACATTAGACGCTGTATATTAATTATACTTTTCATAATCTACGAATGAAATCATTTGAAATGAGTACCCACATCGGTCTGTTATATACTGTTGTATACACATCGGTCTGCTAGTATACTGAAAATAGGTTATAAGGCCCTTTTGGCTTCGACAAATGATTAATTATGTTTCATCACATGTAAATGAATCTAGTGATATCGTAATCATCGAAATCAGACGACCGGAAGTGAAAACCAAAAGTGGTCGTTTTTTGATGGATTCGAAACCTTTTCACCCTAAGGAATCCAAATATATCGTATGTTTCAGTATCCAATGATTTTTTTATTTCCTTTGTCAATAAACTCTGCGTTTTGCATCAAGCTTCTGCAATTGGAATAAACTTGTAGTAGTTCATAACCCAACATTTTTTAATTTCAAGTTTGTTCAATGATTTTTGTTGAATTTGCAATTCTTTCTATGTTATTTCACATAAGGCGTTGGATATTATATTCGTTACACCATATTTGTTTTTCCTCTACTGGTACACTCTGTATTTGTTTCTCTTTCATTCGATGTACTGCACGTTAAGATCCAACTATCATGAACTAAACTGTGACTTAGTGCCTTCACGACATGTTGCGCCATCTTTGCTCTTTGCGACGGTCCGATCATTATTAGCGAATATACAACTTGGAGCCCTTCTGACAGTTGCGCCATTATTTTTTGTAATAACTCATTAATTTTCACAAATTATCACACACGACACCACCTGCTACGCTAACTACGTCACTTTCAAAGATTCAATGTTTTATCTCTATTATTATTATTATTGTTCGACCCTCAATCTCCAGTTCAGTTTCATCTAGCACAATTATTCTACTGATATTTGAATTCTCCATTCTGATTGGCTGACCGACACTACTCTGTAACAGAAGTTAGGTGGTGTGTTTCACAAGATTCCGTTCAGGAGTCTGAAAATACGCAAAATGAATCTTCATATAACAAAGCATGGACTTTAGTCATTTCCTGATGATGCTCACTTGGTTAGCGGAACGTGTTAAATGATAAATGACTGTCATATTGAAACACGAAAAACCGTTACGACAATAACGATGAAACGATAACAAATAAACGCACGGATAACGGTAGAAAACACACGAAAAACGATCAAAAATGCATGCGAATGATCAAAAACGATCGAAAACGGTAGAAAACGCACGCAAAACGTTCGAAACTTTTGTGAAACGGTCGAAACGTTTGTAAAACGGTCGTTTCTCCCATTTTCGAATGTTAACTCCACAATGCGTAATTCTTCGACACTTTTGGGTCTCCTCTTTCTACTGATGATGCTAACTTGGTTAACAAAGATACGAGACTTTCGACATGTTGAAACGCTAGGCTTCTGTTAAACTACCGTGTTTCTTCTCAAATGATGTATTTTGAAACTCCATGTATACACATTAATATCATATTCCAAACCGACATGTTTTTTTCCTTAAATGAAATATTTTGACGCATCCTGTACATGCTTTTTTTAATGATATATTTTGAGATACCTTGTAACATTGAGGGATCGCACTTTGAAACGATAGAACTCCGTTTAACTTGCATGTTTTCTTAAATGAGACACCCTGTACACACTGAAGAATCACACGGTAAAACAATAGGGCCCTCTTGAACTACCATGTTTTTTCTTGAATGAGACACCCTCCTGTACACATTGAAGAATTGCACGTTGAAACGAGTCCGGTTGAACTGCCATGTTCCTTAATTGACGTATTTTGAGATATCCTGTACACTCTGTATATTTCGACAGCAAACATATTTTTTCCTTCAACGCTGATAGCCATAATTTTTTACTGAGTATTCCAACTGTTTAACGACATTAACATTATTACGAAAAAAATAATATTACCCTCCCTTGTGTTCACACCCATTTAGAGGCACTCTGAATCCAGTGGCATGGTGATTTTTTCAATAAAAAAATCGGTAATAAAAAATCCCGATTTTCGACTTAGAAGAAATATCGTATTATGCCCTGGAACTTTTATAAACATTTCAAATCCTGTCCCAAGGTAGACCTTTCAATACTTGACATCTAAAAAAAATTATTAAAATCGATTTACAACTTCAAATTTTAGGGGTGTGTTTCCATTAAAAATGGGTCACACTGTACATCAGAATAACATATAGGGTATTTTGGCCATAATATAATGACATGTATTAAGTGAGTCAGAAAAATTCTTGCTTTCTGAGAACTATCTTGGCATGCGGTGCCTAAACCGTTGGAGTTACATGCAGATAATGTACCGTAAGATTGTATATTTCAAATTGTTTCGAATGAAAGTCAGCGATAGCATATATCTACCTTTTATGTGGTAGCCACTATAAGAAAAAAAAGAGCCATAAGTACAATTGAATTGGATAGTTTTCAACACTGCACATTGCAGAATATCCGTCAAATCCTTATAGAAATTGATACAATTTTCGTTTTGAGTATTTGATATAGATACACTTTTTTCAACACTCAGTGATTTGGACGAATCGTTTAAAACTATTCAGGATAAGAATAACTTGACACAACGTAGGAAGCCATTACGTGTCGCGTCTACTGTAAGACCACGGGGAACGATGCGTTCCCCGTGGTCTTACAGTGGTCTGAGCAATGAATCGTCATCGCAGAGAACGTGACCCGAATGCGATCAGACGCGTGAAGGCAGACGTCGTTGATGGTTGTGTTAGTTATGCGAATTTTTTTAAAGGTAACATAATTTGATAATCGAAGCTATTTATTACTCAATGCAGTTGGCATATTATTTTAGTACCTGTATTTTCGAAGCAAAAATATAAATAACTAGCTGTTGGCCGCGACTTTCCTGGCGTAGAATTTGGTTTGTCACATTAAGTTTTGTGACAGGCTATTTCAAACAAATAGTCACAATATTCTTTCGTCCACCCAAACCTTCAGGTTTCCAACTTCAAAACTGACGAAATTCAAAACAATCTTTAAACTCTTATTTTTCCTGATCAGAGAGAATCAGGAATCAAGAAAGAGCTCGATGCTCATTTACGCTTCACAAAGTACTTACCTGCAGATTTCAAGATTCTAGGTCCAATAGATTCGACTGTACGTTAATATAGGAGTATCAGTCAATCAATAGGTACTGAATTATCGCTTTACCGTGTGAACGTCTTTGTGTTATTCCAGGTCATGATCTATCTACATATATGTCAGCTTACATTTGAATTTATTGAGCTATTCAGAAATGAAAAAGTAATAAATGTAAATACGTACATTGCATTCACCCATCATCACAAACTTAACGCATTTAAAATATTAGAAGTAGGTTTAGTAGGATTATTAATATATTCCATTCTAATCCTTTCAGTTCGTTACTGATGCTATTTAATATTGTATAGATGGGTATCTACTGATTGACTGACACTCTTATATTATTGTACAGCCGAAGTTACCGAGCATAGAATCTTGAAATGCGCAGGTAGGTTCTCTGTAGAGCGTTAATGAGTATCAAGAAAGATAATCAGAATATTCACCCCCAAAGGGGAAAAACAGGAAGTTGAAGATTGAATATCGTCAATTTTGAAGTTGAGAACCTGAAGTTTTGGTTGATAGAAAAATATTATAACTATTTGTTCGAAATGGTTTGACGAAACTTGATGAAACTTGAAGGGATCGCGGTGGCAGACATATCGATTTGGACTAAACTACAAGAAAGATTCTTCTACAGCAATATATCTGCAGTATTTTTATGTGGACAGACTATAGACTATCAACTCGACATTGCAAAATCAACAAATTCAGAAATAATCTGATAAAATTATTTTATTTTCAATAGGTCCTGACAGCAAAGTTTCCGATGTGGACGGTCAACCGTACACTACGATTCTGTACGGAAATGGTCCTGGATTCGCGAATCCTAGAATCGTCCCGATGAACACGACGTCTGCTGCAGAGGATAGAAATCAAGTGCACGGCTCCGCAGTTCCGCGGCAATGGGCTACTCACGGAGGAGAAGATGTTCCGGTTTATGCTCTGGGACCATTAGCTACTACACTTTTCACAGGCAAGATTTTTTCTTTTTGTTTCTCTTTTTGAATCATTTCCTTTCCTGAATTATTCATTGTCAGTTACTGCTGATAAAGAAATGAAATTTCGACTTGTGAATTTCTGATTTTTATTAAACAGATTTATGTGAAGTTTTTTCTTTTCTTTCATAGCAGATAATTCTCAGTGAAAAAATGCTTGGGACAGAAAAGTCTTGTGTCAGAATCATCGCGGCAAATAAAATTTCATACAAAACTTTTCCTAGTTTCGACGTTTCATGTATTTTTCTCTTTGATCACCGGAGATACTCGTAGAAAAATATATACTATATTAGTAGTAGCAGAGAAAAGTAGTAGAGAAAAAAGTAATACAAATGATAAAATTAATGAAGAAACAATAACAAAAAATAATTGGCGCAACGGGGAGACTTGATTGATTCCAGTGGCGCATTTGTTTTTTCAGCTGCAGGAAAACCTGGAAAAATCTGCAGAACCACATCACCTGAAGATCTTGATCTGTCTCCAGAGGCTTCAAAAAATCTAAGATATCGATAGAATATTCAGTTACGCGACTATCATTAAACCTAAACCAGTCCGTTTCGTCTTCGACCAATGCGTAATAATGACCACAACCTTCTTAGGGGTTTGGCCTTCCGTTAGAAGTTGAGTCATATTCGAAAATCATCAGTGTTACTATTAGGTTGGCTGGTGCCTCAGCTATACTTGTCTTATAATTGAAGACCCAAGTGGATGAAGGTGTTCGGTCACATTTTTGGAAAAATTGATTTTATTTATTTTTCGAACCGCCAGGTTCTTATCTAACTTTTTATAAGGTAATACATATCTAAAACTACATATGTAAATAAACTACCAGTTGATAAAAGAGGTATGTCGCATACCATACTCATCGTTTTAGTGAATAAAAGGACATAACACCTCTATCTGCTTAAAAAAGTACGGTTGTTTAATAGGTAAGAGTTGTGTTGCAGTGACATGTCTCTTTTAAGGTTGTTTCATGAATTGCGTGCATCGTAGCTACACTTAATTATGTCCAATCAGTAACTTGATTCGAATTATATATTTTAAATATGATGAAGAGCAGAGGCCAACGTATTCTTATGTTGTTGTGTGAAAATCAAAAGCTGAATTCTGCGAAGAAAGGTAAGATTTCGATTAGTTTTTCTAGTGTTACAATTCGAAACAATACATTATTGTTTGTAGACGTACAATGCATACTATGAGATAAAAATGAGATCAATACTTGTGAAAATGAAAATATTGTTCTCGAACAGTTGCATATTACTGGCGGAGGAAAAATCACGTACAGTGTTTAAACACAGAAAAAAACAATTTTTTTTAATTAAACCCAAAATTTGCAGAAGAAGGCTACGATATCCTTAAGAATGGAAGCGAAAAAAAGCTACAATATGTAGAGGCAGAAGATTGCAATACGTTTCGCAAAGAGGAAAAGTCATGCCAAAAAAAAGTACTGAAGACTTGTTTTGGTAAGAAAAATGCAGGTTACAGTGTGGAACTTAATTTAATCTAGAAGCTAGGGAAGCTATTAAAAATATATAGATAAATTGGAGAATTATACCAAAAATTGTTTTTTATTCAAAAGCATTGATAAACATCCAGCGTCCATCCCAGCGACCTGTCCACCTTCCTCAAAAGGACAGGATGGACGATGACCTAGGAGGACAACTCCTCGGAAGGATGTACAATGGGTCACATGTGGCCTAAATGCGTGGGCTTACACTCACCCTCCCTACTCTACAGATACAGAGATATACATCCATGTGCTCGACATCGAATTGATACAAAACAACAGAAGCAAAATTTCTTCGCATGTTCAATAAGTTTTGAGAAAGAAAACATACCGGTGTGTAAAGATGCTTTTGTTCCCTTCATCAAATCTGTTTGAAATATGTTAGTTCAAAATCTGTTTATCCGTTAACCGGCTGTTAAACCCCTACGAACGACATCCCTGAGAAGCCGAAACTTGTGTGATCCAAGGATTAACGAGGTCTTACATTTTAACGTTTGATTCTAAACATAAGGGGAAAAATGATAGAAAATATACAATAACAGCCAAAAAAGTTGATTATCAGCCCCATTGCCGAGTAAACAAGGACGACATAAAAAAAAGGCTACACAAACTTATTGAGGAAGTGATAGCCTGTATTGTGAATCATATTAAGAAATTTCCAGTACAGAACTCTCACTATTCACGCAATAAAAATGAAAACAAACAGTTTCAGTCCCATTACTTGACGTAACGCATATGCACCATATCAACATGTATAAGTGTAAAGAAAAAAACTTGAAGACATTTATTTGGTGAAAATTTCTATGTATCGTCATGTACACGTGTAGGGTATGCGATGCCGGTGGAAATAATACTGCTGATCACAAAGACAAGTATACCTTTTTTTCGAATCTTAAAAAATTGACAGGCGAAAGCAATTTTCCATCAAAAACATAGTCCACATCACCATGGATTTGCAACAAACTATGCCTCTGCCCAAGCTATCAACCTCAAAAGCATTTTACTCAAGACAAATGTGGCTATACAATTTTGGGATACACTGTATTACCTATTTGGAACAGAAATCATATTTTTTCACGTGGGCTGAGGATGTAGCCAATAGAGGCATCAATGAATTTGCAGGTTGTCTGTTTCGGTTTTGTAAAATGCTTGAGAAATATCCAAAAAGAAATCATTTGATTATATGGTCTGATTCGTGTGCCGGACAGAATAAGAACTTTATGATTCTTGACCTATATGAATATTTAATTTTAAATTACTTTTTTAAAATAATTGATCATACGTTTCCGGAAGTAAGTCATAGCTATCTTGATTCTGATAGGGACTTCGGCCGTATCGAAAAAGTTATTAGGAAACATCGAACCATTTTTATATTAATATCAAGATATTATAAAGTTATCAAGTACAAAAAATAGTATTTATGTAAACATGCAAATTTTTTTTAATAATTTCGAAAAGCTTCCAGGAAAACATTTCGAAAACAAAACAACACTCTGAATGACAAAATTAACCCTCGGGATGATGTAAAATGGATTAGAGTGAACAAATTTGGCTAGTATCATTATAAAACATGATTATACACCATTTCGTCAAGTTGATTTAAATAAAGAAGGTACGCAAAATCTTGATAGACTTACACAGAAAACAGGTGGCATGAGCCTTTTTAAGCTACAACATTTAAAAATCAAATGAAATTTGTTGAGGATGAATACAGATAGTTTTAATGAGACATTTTGAAAAACAACATCAAAAAACCCCCCTCCAAAAAAAAGAGAAAAATATGTTAAATTTTTCAATAACCAGCTTTCATCAAATCAATAAACAAACATCAGTATGCATGACTCTTTATCCATATAAACCAAACCTCATTTTGAATTTTAGTTTGGTGAATAAAGATGTTATGTACATAAAACTCTATTTTTCTCGTAAGTTACAACTTTTTTACAAATAAAAATTTATGTAACTGAAAATGATGATTATATACGCATTCAATAAAAGCCGCAAGCTAAAAGCAAAAATGAAACAAAATAGTTCCAAATTAAAACGGTTTATTACTATTTAATCAAAACTTTTGTGACATAACACCTTTATCCACTTAGGTCTTGAATTGTCACTTAGTTTGGGGCATGTTTGGTAATACAGTTGGTCATCACCCGTTGAAAGTTCCATTTTTAGATGATTTGATAATAAGCTTTCCACGGACTGGTTATCAGTCATATAAGGAAACGCTAGTTGAAGTTCCGAAAAGTCACATACGTTGACAAGTGAGGATTTACAGGATTCAAAAACTCCTTCCAACGACTTTCTTGACCTGGTGATGAATTTTTAAAATATCTGAATGAGCTCATCCATAATTGGTTTTTTGATTTATCAAATAACTAGATTTGATTATGAAGAAATATAGATCAATATCTGAAAAATGCAATACTTTCAATACTGTTATTATTTTTTACTCCACCATTAAAATATTTTCAATACTATGCCTGGATTTTACATTTCATTGCTTCTGAATTCACGAAGTATTCAGTTATAACTACCGGATAATTCGTTAGGTATTCAATAAAGTAATTTTTGAATTCTGAATATATGAAATATTTTCAGGAACATTCGATCAAAGCTACATTCCTCATGCCATCGCCTATAGTGCGTGTTTGGGAGAACATCGCCTGAGATGTCAAGGATTGGATAACTACACAATGCCTCCAATGAATTGTGGCCCTGCAGAAGTGTCTAGTGTAGCGGCTGCAGGACAACCAATAGTCATCGCCAGTAGCGTAATGGCAGACGATAGCCAGAGATCCAAGTCGTCGACCACTTCAATATCATCTTCTATTTTTATTGTTACTATGAACCTTGTTCTTGTGGAAAACTGAACTTACCTTTCTATAAATCGTATATTGATGAGGAATGATCTCATATCAATAAGTTCGAGAAATCAAGTAGACTGAACTACCACATCGATTATTTCTGTTTGATTATCACAATAACTTTATGTAATTTATTGACACAATGACATAAAACAAGTTTATGAGAAGGAACTGAAAATCTTACGAAGACAATGAAATAATAACTGATTGGAATTAAAACCATTTTTTCATCCACGAGATTTTCACATCATTTTGTATCTTCAAAAATCCTTTCATCTTGAGAAAACACCTCAAAAGTCTTTCAGTACCATTTGAAAAAGCTATTTGACACGTTAAACCCAGACAAATATGATATAATATCGAGTCCCAAAGTTGAACTGAACGTTTCTCAATTTCACAAAATCAGACAGTTCTTGAAATTGCATCCGCTACAGCAGCCGTCTATAAGAGGAACCTACTGAACAATTCTCCCTCGTTTCAGTATTGTGAATGATTGGAGAGATAGTTTTTTTATTCACGTTACAACAGAAGCAATTCGAATTGTGAAAGACAAAAAGGTTGCATGACTGTCATTTTGGTGAACCTCTTCTTAGTACATGACCTTATTTTTAGACTATCTATATTTCTACCATAACGTTACCTGATCATGATTGTAGAGGGACTACGGAATTTTGGTAGTATTGTTCAGTCATTAACAGACGACAATTTGCTAGGTAAGTTCGTATACAAGGCGGTACATAAAGAGGGTCTCAGTAAATTCATTAAAAT